>APFE030506890.1:0-31180 GCA_000404065.3 Pinus taeda
TGCCTGAGCTTCCTCCGGAAAATAACACTTCTCTTGCTGCTCCTATTGCTCTTGACCCCTCTTCTTCTCCTCCTAATCTTAGTTCCTCTACTCTTCGACCAAAATGGTGGGCTAAAACCATTGGTGATCTTCGGGATGATGAACTTCTTGAAGGACGCACGTCTAGACATAAGAGCACACAGCAGTCTACAGTAAATTTTGCGCTTATGGGTAATATACACAGTATCTTTGAGCCTCAAACTTACTCAGAGGCTAAGGGTACACCTGAATGGGAACAGGCTATGGACGCTGAATTTCAGAGTCTTCAGAAAAATCATACATGGACCCTTTCTGATCTTCCTGAAGGAAAAAAGCCCATTAGCTGCAAATGGGTATATAAAGTGAAGTACAAAGCCAATGGAACTCTAGACAAGTATAAAGCTCGTCTTGTGGCTCGAGGATTCTCACAGAAGGAAGGCATTGACTATGAGGAGACTTTGCTCCTACAGCCAAAATGAGTACCATACGTCTTGTCCTTGCTCTAGCAGCTCAGTTTAAATGGAAAGTTCATCAGATGGATGTAAAAAGTGCTTTCCTAAATGGTGACTTACAGGAAGAAGTCTACATGACACAGCCTCCAGGATTTAAGATTGCCGGTCAAGAACAGAAAGTGTGTAGATTAGCTAAAGCTCTCTATGGATTGAAACAAGCTCCTCGGGCTTGGTACATGAAAATTGATTAGTACTTGACAGATCATGGCTTTCAACGGAGCCCATCTGATGCAAACCTGTATATCAAGCATACTGGTGATGATATCTTGTTTGTGGTTGTCTATGTAGATGACCTTATCATTACTGGAAGCTCTGTACATTTGATCCATGGGATCAAACAAGACTTATGCAGAACTTTTGATATGACAGACTTGGGACTTCTTCACTACTGTCTGGGGATTGAAGTTTGGCAGACTGGGCATCACATCTTTCTCTCTCAGTCCAAGTATGCCAAAAATCTTGTGGACAGGTTCAGAATGCAGGACTGCAAACCAGCCACGACTCCTATGGAACCGGGGCTCAAACTTTCAGCTCAGTCATCCTCTCCTCCTGTGGATGAAACTTTATTCAGACAATTAGTAGGCAGTCTTATCTATCTTACTGCCACCAGACCAGACATCAGTTTTGCAGTAAGCTACATTTCCCACTTCATGTCTGCTCCTAAAGCTGATCATTGGATAGCAGCAAAGCGAGTGCTACGATATGTGCGTGGCACTTCTGATTATGGACTTCTATACACTCGCACTTCCGATCCTATACTCAGTGGTTACACAGATTCTGACTGGGCCGGTTCGGTTGATAATCGTAAATCTACAGCTGGATATGTATTTAGTCTAGGATCTGGTGCTGTCACCTGGACTAGTAAGAAGCAGCAAGTTGTGGCTCTCTCCTCAACAGAAGTAGAGTATCGAGGAGCAGTTAAGGCATCTTGTGAAGCAGTTTGGCTTCGACGTATGCTTGCAGATATGCATGCTTCACAGACAGGTCCTACTTCCTTGTTTTGTGATAATCAGGGAGTGCTCAAACTTGCCAAAAATCCCGTCTTTCATGAACGAACAAAACATGTGGAAACTAATTGCCACTACATTTGCCAGCTTGTTGAAGACGGATCCGTTCAGTTGAGATATGTTCCCACAACAGAGCAGCGCGCAGACATCTTCACCAAGCCTCTTGGTCCTGCTAAGTTTGAACAATTCAGGGGGTCTATTGGTGTTGTAAATAGATTGAGCATTAAGGGAGGGTATTAGAATAATTCTAATATTAGTTTAATGCTCATTCTTCTAGTTATTGCTATTTTCCTTTCTTTAGCAGTTTCTTAGATGAAACTGAATCTCACATAGAAACTTGATGTTTCTATCTTTGTAAATATCTCTGTATTATTATTGAGTATTGAGCTCAATCAAATTATTGAATTCATTTGGAAATCCATATGCGTGTTTCGCACTGTTTTACTAGCAAGAAAGGGGAAGGCCAAGAAGGGCTCTAGTTGTTGGGAATCACGATTGTCGTTAGAACAAAACCCACAAGTGCAGGTGTTGAAATTTCTAAGTATTACCCGTTAGAATTTTTTCCGTATTCTCTGGTTTATTTCGCTTACTTGTTTAATTACTAACAAGTTATTTAACCATATAAATATTGAAATAAACACAATACAATCTCAACCATCTACATATCAACCGCTGAAAGAAATAGACAAACACACAAGGGACGCTATTACTTTTGGACAATCTTCCCTGGAAAAACCCAAGTTGGGAAAATCGATGCAGCAGTTCTGAGGGTTTTATTATTAAGCAATTTTTCTTGAGTACATTGGGTGCCAAACTGGCTCACCCGGCAGAGAAAATAATCTGGCAGTAATACCTCTCTTCGGAAGCAGATATTATGAAAGTCTGCTCCACAAAACCCTCTCCAGCACCTCTCTGAGGCATTATAGTGTCCCTTCTTGGTGAGATAGCTTTGATGACACTTAGAGAGAGTGATTTTGATATAATGACATAAT
The DNA here is from genome assembly GCA_000404065.3 of Pinus taeda. NCBI lineage: Eukaryota > Viridiplantae > Streptophyta > Pinopsida > Pinales > Pinaceae > Pinus > Pinus taeda. The sequence goes on from APFE030506890.1 coordinate 2,530, forward strand.
ATTATGCGTGAGAAACTTATGTACATGCTTATATGCTATAGATCGGGTTTACGTCACCTAGTTGTTGTGTGCTTAGGATAATATCTATGGTTGTGTGTATAAGAATTGATTTTGGTTAAGACATATTATCAATGTTTTCTCTTTTGGTATCTTAATTTGGCAATAAGTGTATGACATGAATGTTGATGTAGGATTGAGACACATAGATCCATAGATGATCATGGTTATGTGGAACATATGGTTAATTATGATTTATGGATGATACATGATTTATATGATTATATATGTTTAATCATGTAATGAGCAAGATGTGGAAGGAGGCATAGTTATTTGCAAACAAGGATGCTCAAATTATAAATCACTGTGGAAGTCATGATACATGACTTTTATGATTTTATATGCTTAATCTTGTATTGAGCAGGATGTGATATGGAACGTGGTTATTTTCAAACAAGGATGTTCAAATTATAAATGGTTGCATAAGTCATTTCTCTAGAACCAAGATGGTTGTGGAAGTCATGCAAAATCTTTGGTAAAATGTCAATAGGTTAATTATGAAATTCATTGATTCCTTTGATCTATGAGATTGTGATGTGTGCAGGTCTTGGAACAAGGCCTTACCAATGAACCATCATATGGGTATGAGCTCACAATCAGTACCTTAAAGTGAAGCGTGGAGTTTGAAAGCAATGTAGATGAGAAGCCATGGAAATTAGGGTGCGGAGTCCTAAATCCTTGAAAGATGAAAATGTCGAGTCTTGTATCTATAATAAAATGTTAAGGCGCAGAATCCTAAATACATGAAACATGAAGATGTAGAGTCTTGTATCTATAATAAAATGTTTAGGACGCAGAGTCCTAGATCCATGAAAGATGAAGAGGTAGAGTCTTGTATCTATAATAAAATGTTTAGGGCGCGGAGTCGTGAATATTTAAAAATATCAAGGTGTGGAATCTTGGATCTTTAGAGTAGATCAGGGCGCGGAGTCCTCAATGTACTAAGGCACGGAGATGCATGCAATAGGGGTGCGGAATCCCTATTCTGCGGAAGAAAAATACCACTCATGAGAAGCTCAGGCATGAATTTCCTTAATAAAACCTCTTTTCTAACAATCCTAGAGTGACTTTCTAAAAATAGAAAGTCATGTCTAGCATCTGAAGCATGACTTTCCAAAAATAGTAAATCACCTTGCACAAATTGGCAATCAAGTATAGTTGAAGGAAAATCACTAAACTTATCATTAATCAATCCTAATAGTTCAATTTCGACTTAATCCTCAATATTATTAATATTATTATTATCTTTTATGAGACTATGATATTATTATTAAAAGGGAATTACAAGTCGCTTTCATCTCCTCAATCACTTCACACCTCTCTCCTTGATGACTCTCATGGCTCTATGTAAAACTCTCTCTTTTAAGAATACATTACACTCTATTTTATGCACTCATCAAATAATGGCATATTTCTCTTACACTCATTAAAGACATGTCATAAAAGATTCCTCTTACACTCTCTTCAATGCATAAGTTACACTCTCCTTAACTAAGACATGCATACCTCTCCTTAATGGCATGGGTTACACTCCTCTAAATGGAATACACGGCATGCATATTACTCCTCTTTTATGACAAGAATTTTTTGCTCCTATATATGTGTCTCATGTATTCTCGCTTAAGAGGAGAGGGAGGTGCACTGGGATACCAAGAGTTGGAGAGATTTGAAAAATATTACGAGAGTGAGAGACTTAGAGAGTAACCAATTTCTTTTGAATGACTTTGAAATTCCTAAACTAAATTACTATGTAGCTCTACCCGGTGGAGCTGACCATGAGTGGTGTTGGGAGGAAGTGAAACTTATTTTCCTTAGCTTGCCTTGGATATCTCTCTACTGCTATATTTTGGTATTGTTTGTGAGCTCTTACAACTCAGGGGTTCCAAGGGGAGAAGTTCTCCCTGAATATGGCTGGGTGGAAAACCGGATGGTTCAAATGAGTTCGTTAAGGGATCAAAGATGGATCATATTCTCAGTGATTGGAGTTGAATATCTCTTCAGGTATAATTTTTACTGTCCTAAAATTATAGTATAGCTTTAGCATAAAATAAAAAGTAGAAATTTAAATTATTGTAAGAATCTAATTTTTGTTTAAGCTTATGTTATTTGGAATCTTATTGGCTAGTTGAAAATGAAGACTAAGAGTGGTCTATATGAATGGATGTTTAGGATCTCAAGATGTTATGGAATTATTATTGGTGTAGTCTATTGTACTAACATTGGTATTGTAGCGTTTGAGAAAAGAAAGACAAATATTGCTAAATGTAATGGCAATAAAGAAATTCCAAAGGACTTGAGTAAGAGTTCATGAGTTATGGTTTTGTTTCATGTAATTAGAGACATGTTTTAGAAAGGATTTCAGGATATTTTGCAAAGTGTTTGACAAAATCCGTGAATGGGAAATGCTATTATTATTTTTATCATTATGCATTAATAAGTGTTAACTTGCAGCGTGCCAAAACAGGAAATGGATGCATACCTAAAATATACCTAGAGGATTCACTAAATTAGTCGTTGAAATAAAAATGTTATAAAAAAACAAGATGGAAAACAAGAGTTTTAAAGAGACTCATTGAGGTAATTTTCAATCATTATGTATTGCAATAGTTCAAGATGTTTGCCATGGGTTTGTAGGAATGATTGAATAAAAATAATGTTTGATGAATCTCAAAGCCCTTCAATTCACTTATAGTCGATGAAAATATTTTGAAAGACATTTAGACAATACATAAGTAATTATAATTTAATTATGGGATGTTATTTGTTCTTCATAGCTGTAGATTCAATCTTGTATGCCATCTGTTCGACAAAAATTGTAAACGAAATTCCTTAAGTCAACATATTTGCTAGTTTTTAAAAATGCATCTATGCGTGATTTCGTACCGATTCAGGACAACATCAGGGGGTATCTGTGCCATATGGTCCTGTAACCCCCGATTTGATTCCAAAAAAATACTTTTCAAAACCCAGATCATAAATATGGGTGATTTTGCAGAGTGTTGTTGTCAACTTTGTGTGCCTGTTGTCAAGTTTTGGGTGAAAATATAAGATGATCTAGTCATTGTTTTAATATTTTGTCATTTGAAGAATTAATATATAAATTTTATGAGCTAAATAGCTTGAGGGAGAATCTTAGATTGCATGTTTGCAAAGTGTTTGTTAAAATGCCTCAATGGTTGTCGATTGCATGCTTTCAAAGTGTTTGTCAAAAGGCCTCAATGGTTGTAGTTTGTAGATTGCATGCTTTCAAAGTGTTTGTCAAAACTTCAATGGATGTAGTTTTTGTGCATACAAATTGTTAGAGTAAATTTCCTACTTACTGTAGCTTTTATGCACTAGAACATTTATGAATAGATTATTCAATGAATGTAGTTTCCTATGTCTGTAAGTTTTTGTATGAATGTGAAACTGAATTTAATAAGTTGTTGAAGTGTGAATAGAGAATAAGGCAAGTGTTACTTTTATTACCTAAAGCTTTCATTTAAAAAAATGGTTGTTGTTGGAAACAATTTTACAGTGGCTAATTTTATAGGAATTTGTGCAAATGAGAATAATAAGTTTCATATGAGCTGCATGTATTGAGTGCATTCTTGTGGTTCAATGACTATAAAAAACAACTAATTGTGCCAAATTTATGCAGGTCCATTGTTTTACCTGACACATTTTGAAGAAAAATATGCTTCTAAATTGGTAACATTAATTTCTCTTACTGCATCATTCATTATACAATTCTCACAATGATCTGGATTTAAACAGGAACGCAACAAATTATAGAGATAACCATAAACACAGAGATGCAGCGGAAATAATACTTCATTTGGTTAATGTAAAATACTGAAATATGCTTACAAACAGCGATGGAAATAAACCACCTAGGGTGATGTTAGCTTATCTTTGAGAAGAGATGTGGCAGCTACATGCCTCTGAACTGTCTTACAATGAGGCTTGAAAGCCTATTTATTGTTGAGAAACAATGGAAAACCCTAAACATCCAAAAACCTAACCCTAGAAGATGAAACGCCAAACTGTGGGCCCCGTTTGGGTAAATTGGTACATCAACTTCCTAGGTCGTAACTTGGCATACGATCTCGTTTGACGCGCACCGTATCTCGTAGAATATCTATCCGAGAACTACAACTTTGGGAAGAGCAACATCGGTCCATGGACCCATGTTGCTCCCAGTTTTCCCAAAAAACATCATTTAGGGCCTCAATGAAGCAAACAAAGTTCCTTCTACAAATTAATTATTCCAAAAGACTTGGAATATAAATATATCCATAAGGGTTCAAATATTATATATTAAATGTGTGAATAAGAATGAATGATTTACAATGAGAACGAGAGGCTTGCTTATATACCACGCAAGTGTCTCTTCATGAAGAGTCATGTCTCATTTAAACATGCCTCTTCAACCTAATTACTAATTAACTAATAATTATTTATGCTTATTATCATTTACATTATTTATATATATTTTATTCGCTATATTGCCTCCTTCCACAAAAAGTTTTGTCCTCAAAGCTTGTCGATGAAAAAGGCTTGATCTCTTTTTCGGCTTCGAAAGTCTTTCAGTCTCGGAATAGTCATGTTCGTCGATACACGCTGATATGATCTTCTAAGTGACAAACAAAGCTGTCGCACTAAGAAGGAATCAAACCATCCCAAATTAATCTTCTGTGTAGTACTATGATCACTGGAATTTTGTAACGACTTGTCAGTATAAGACGAGATTGATTTTACATCATTATTCTCTGAAACATCAATTTGTTGTTTCTGGTCTGAATGGTCCCGATACATAGCTTGGTTGAGTTGTCTACTCTCATGATTCGGATGTCGATATGGGACTTTACTTTCCCTTATTGGGCATGTGGCAATTTTTATATTTTCTTCTAGCAGAGATGTTGTTGAGTTGGCTATGAAACATTCACTAGGGATGTTCATTGTCTGAACTGCAACATCTAAGTGTGTTGTTTCTTCAACTAACTTGCCTTCTTGAGTTGTCATATTCATTGGATCGGTATTCGTTGTTTTGTCATCAACTTGAATTCCTACACTTGATGCTTCTTTCTCAATAAGTTGTACCTTATTTTCTAATGACTTCTTATCCTTCTTAAGTTTCTTAATTTGCGTCAATAATTTTTCGTTATGGTTTTTAAATCGAGAAATTTCTTCATTTTTGACAACAGTGATTTTGTCAATTTCACTTTGCATATTTTGTAACTTTTTTCCTTCTTGAGACATTACTTTTGAAATATCCAATATATCTTCTGGCGTTACTGAATTAGGTTTCAGTGTAACATCTTGGAGTGTTATTTTCTTCTTTTTGTAAGAAAATGTTAAAAACTTTTTCTTAGTATTTAAAATAAAGGAACCTAGAGTTTCCATCCAGGGTGATCCCAAAACAATGTCACTATTGTTAAAAAATAAGGTTTTCACAGTGAATTGTGAGGTAAAAGTATAATCTCCAATATTTAGGTGTAGATTGCTTATGTCGTATTGTTTGTTACATGTGCCAAAAAAATTCGTTTCAACTATATTTGATTCAGCAATCACCAATTGGTTAGCACATTTAGGACTAACATAATTACTTTTTTCAGCAAGACTGATAGAGATTATGATATCTCTTCCTGCGAGTGCTCCTTTGATTTTAAATAGTGTGTTAACACATTTACTAAAGGTTTTAGGAAATCTTCCCTCACTAGTTTTTATTTTGCGATGATATTTTTACGTAAACAATATGTCAACTGGAGCTATTTTTATTATAAAATATCCCTTATTTCTTCTATATTTCAAATATTCTCCTTTAATGTGGATTGTTAAAAACTTGAATACCATTTTATTAAAAAAAAATGCTCCTTTATATTGTTGCCCTCTATATATGTATGTATTTCTTTATATTAAGACCCCTTTTCAAAATAACTTTATTATCTTATAATAATAATAGTTTCACTTCTTTTTTTAATAATAAATTGGTCCCTTTTTTATATACTTAATTACTCCCTTGATAACTTTTTAATGTCACCCCACTTAATAATATAAAAGTCCCACTTATTATAAATTTTTATGATGTCACCACACTTAATATAAAAGTCACACTTAATATAAACTTTTATGATGTCACCACACTTAATAAATATAAAGGTCACATCCTTTCATATGACAGGGTCACGATGTTCACCATACTTTTTAAGTAAAAAGTAAAACTTACCTTTCACGTAAAGAGATTCTGTATCCCTTTTGTTTTTTTCTTTTACTTTTAAAATACCATGGGCAATTACCATGGGTTGTTTCTAAAACCACGGGCTTCTCCACGTAAAAAGTTTTAAATATACTTGGAAAGATTCCCTCTTATCTTTTAAATCTTTTTTTTTTTAATCTTTATATGTACTTATTTTATTTTCTTTTTTTTCTTTTTTTTTTAATTTGATTCTCTCTCTCTCTCTCTCTCTCTCTATATATACATATATATATATATATATATATATATATATATATTGAATAGCCAAATGGTTGATAGTGAAATGAAGAAACTCCAAATTCTTGTAGCAAAACGCTTCAACGACAACAATGTTGATGAATTTGACGGTCAAAGACCTAGATCGAAGAACACAACTCTGTGCAACGTTGGAGCGGCCAGAGGATCGACTGCTCTGATACCAAATGAAGCGAACAAAGTTCCTTCTACAAATTAATTACTCCAGAAGACTTGGAATATAAAGATGTCCATGAGGATTCAAATATTATATATTAAATGTGTGAATAAGAATGAATGATTTACAATGAGAACGAGAGGCTTGCTTATATACCACGCAAGTGTCTCTTCATGAAGAATCATGTCTCATTTAGACATGCCTCTTCAACCTAATTACTAATTAACTAATAATTATTTATGCTTATTATCATTTACATTATTTTACATTATTTATATATATTTTATTCGCTACACTCAAAACGGTTCCGGAAGTTCAGGACTTGAAAAACTGCTAAAAATAGTAAACTATGCTACAATTAAGGAAACTGAAAAGTTGAAAGAAACAATGGCGGAGGTCCAAGTGGACTTGGCAGGTGGCCACCAATATCCACCTGGATCATTCCTCCCCCCTTAGGAAGCAATGGTCCCCATTGCCTTGAGTTCCTCCATGAGATGAAGAAACTTCTACTGAACTTGGTCTGAGCCACTTGCCCTGGTGAAGGAGTTGGCCTACTTTGACAACTCGAGACAATTGGATATTCTGCTGGCGAGTGTGCTTGATCTGTGTGTCCATGATCTGGTCAGTTGCAGCTTGTTCCATGCAATCTGAATTTAACTCTGTGGGTGTGAGTTGTTCTGCAATGTCGGATGTATCTAGTAATGGTGGAAAGTATGGCCACAGGCAGTCCACATTGAACACTAGGTGCAGGCCAAGGAATGGGGGAATGTTGAGCTCAAATGCATTGTCTCCCATAGCCTTGGTAATGGTGTAAGGACCATATCGGAGTGGTCGGAGTTTCCAATAGGGTTCGGTAAGGCGTTCCTTTTGCAAATGTAACTAGACTTTATCGCCCACCTGAAACTTGTGTGACACCCGATGTTGATCATGTCGCTGCTTGTACTTAGCATTTGATTTCTCCATAATGTCATGGACCTGCTGGCGAATATGTTGGATGTGCTAAATGAAGTTGTTTGACTTACCTGTTTCGGACTGGACATGAGCCGAATTTGCGTTAGCTGCAAATGGCAAGGCCACATCAATGGGACATAGTGGCTGGAATCCCAAGCCCACCTGAAAAGGGCTGTGGCCAATTGAGTTGTGGAGAGCCTGGTTGTAGCTGTGCTGAACATAGAGGAGACTCTCGTCCCATGTGTGTGGATGCTTTGAGTTGTACATGCGCAAAATGTATACGATCATCCTGTTGACAACCTCTGTCTGGCCATTAGTTTGAGGATGAAAGGCTGTGGACTTAGTGAGTTTGGTGTCAAGCATCGACCAAAGACTGGACCAAAATGTACTGAGGAACTTGTTGTCCCGATCTGAGATGATATACTGTGGGATCCCAAAGTGTACCCACACTTGTTCAAAGAAGAGTTTAGCAGTGGCTTCTGCTGTGATATTCTTCTTGCAGGCAGCCATAATGGCCATCTTCGAGAACCTGTCGACGACCACAAAAACGCAGTCGTTTCCATGCTTAGTGGAAGGAAGGCCTGACATGTGATTCATGGAGATGGATTCCCAAGGTCAACTAGGGGTAGGCAGTGGGGTATGGAGGCCTTGCTTCTTGATGGTCGGTTTGGCAATGGCGCAGGCAATGCATGATCTGATGTACTTCCAGACATCCTGTCGAAAATTCGGCCAATAGAAATACTTTTGCAGCACTGCCACCGTTTTCTCGACCCCGAAATGTCCAGCAGCCCGACTGTAGTGTGCTTCCCAAATCATCTTGGCACGTGCACTTGAAGGAACACAAAGGTGACCCAAGTGGCCTAACAGGGCATCCTGGAGGTGAAAATCTAGAATATGTTGACCCTCCAAGAGTGTCTGGTATGTGTGGCCGAATTCTGGGTCACTTTTGTAGAGAAATGGCCAATCAGAAGTTCCATGCCCACAAGAGTTAAGCACAGTGGTTAATGCCATGATCGGTAGTCGGCTGAGGCAATCTGCAACATTATTGGTGCTACCCTTTTTATACTTGATATTCAAATGGAACTGTTGTAGGTATGTGGACCACTTCTGATGGCAATCATTCTGCAATTTCCCTTGAGTCTGTATGAACTGCAGGGGTTGGTGGTCTGTGTGGATGACCGTTTCCTTCCCCAAAATGTAATGCTTCCATTGTCGGCAGGCCTGCACAATGGAATACATCTCTTTGTCATAAGTGGGATACTTCCGGACTGTGTCTGAAAGTGTTCACTGTGATATGCCACTGGATGCCCGTGTTGAGTAAGGACTGCCCCAATAGCATAGTCAGAGGCATCTGTCTCGACCTCAAATGGTTGTTGCAAGTCTGGTAATGCGAGCACTGGTGTCGTGCAGAGGCGATCTTTCGACTCTGTGAATGCCTTTTGTTGAGATTCAGACCAAAAGAATTTTGCTTTCACTCCTCCCTTGGTGACTTGACTCAAGGGCCAAGTGATATGAGAAAATCCCAACACGAACCTGTGGTAGAAGTTGGCAAGACCTAGAAAGCTACGGAGCTCTGTCAAAGTGGTTGGAGCTGGCCAATCTTGAATGACTTCGATCTTGGATGGATCCACATGCACCCCCTGTTCATCAATAATGTATCCCAGATACTGAACCTGGGTCATGCCAAAAGTGCATTACCCCAAATTGGCACATAACTTGTGTTGCCACAGTGTTTGGAGAACTTGTCGGATGTGGTGGAGGTGCTCTTCCCAACTCTGGCTGAAGATCAAGATGTCATCCAAGTATACCACTACAAATGAGTTGGTGAAGGGCCGCAATATGTCATCCATTAGCCTCATGAAGGTTGCAGAAGCATTCGTCAATCCGAAAGGCATAACCAACCATTCAAAAAGGCCCTCCTTGGCATTGAAGGCAGTCTTCCACACATCGGAGGGTTCTATTGGTACCTGGTGATATCCTAACTTCAAACCGATCTTGCTAAAATATTTTGCCCCCTTCAGTTGGTCCAAGAAGTCATCAATCTGTGGGATCGGGTACCTATTACGAACAGTGATCTTGTTCAGCGCCCGATAGTCAATACAGAGTCTCCAAGTCCCATCCTTCTTCTTTACCAACACGATCGGGCTCCCACAGGGCGATGAACTTGGACGGATGTGACCTTTCTGCAACAGCTCCTAAATATGGCTCTTGATTTCATCATTCTCCAGAACGGAGCGCCAATAGATTGGTCCATTGGGCAGCGACGCACCTGGGGTCAGATCGATGGAGTGCTTAACCTAACAGCGCAGAGGAACCCCTGCGGAGGAGGTGAGGATGTCCTCGTACTCCTCCACGACCTTGTCCATCTGTAGTTATCATACGGAGAGGCCCTGTCTGGAGGTCGTGGCCACTGTCTTCTTTCCTTGAGGGCGTATCATCAGGAAAACAAATTTCCCAGTTTTGGAAACAAGCTTACTACATTGTTTTGCAGTAATCAAAGAGATGGCGGTAGGCGGTGCTACCTCCGATATCCTGTACAACTTATTTCCCAAAGTAACAATAACAACACAGGGCCTTGATTCATACACAGCATGTCTCTTTCACAAGTATGGTTTTCCTAATAATACATCACAAACTTCAATGGGAGCAATGTCACACAATACCTCATCCGTGAAGGGCTTGATGTTGTATGGAAGGCGACACTGCTGGCTCACACGAAGATCCCGTCCTTAGTGAAGCCACCCTATGGTGTACGGTTATAGATGTGTTGTGGTCAGTAAGCCCAGCCGCTTCACGACCTCTTCTGAAATGAGGTTCTTTTGGCTCCCGTTGTCGACAATGAACTGTAGCAGGGAGCCCTTTACCCACATCTGGGAGTGGAAGAGACGCTCCTCCTCCTCTGGACCTTCGGGTTCCTCCTTCTGGATCTTCGTGGTGGCAATGGTGGCGTTGGGCTCCGCATTGATAATCTGCTTCCCTTTGTCATTCCCCTTGTCGGGTTCTGACTCAGAGTCGGAACATGCATCTAATTCTGAAACCTTTAGCTCGACCACCAGTGACTGCTTGGCCTGACACTCACTTGTGTTGTGAGTGGAGCTCTTATGGAACTCAAACCACTTTCCTGTGTCCTTTTTCGGCTTCACAGCGTTGTTCTTTGCTTGCAGCTTTAGCGGGTTGTCTTGGGTCGCCCCGCCTTGGCTTTGTCCTTTGTTCTATGGTTTGGGGGCACCTTTCCCTTGCTTCGGATTCGTAGATCCAAAGTCTCGCTTCTTCTGTTTAAACTTTTGTTCGACCTTGACAGCATATTGATATGTCGTGCCGAGTGAGGGGATGTTTAGGAATTCTATTTCTTCCTAGATATACTTGTGCAGGCAGCCGCAGTATTTGAGTACCAAATGTTGCTCTGAATCCTTGATACCCAACTTTGTGCTAAGGGTATGGAAAATATTGGTAAACTCCAGCGCGTCTTGGTCCCTTCCCTGCCGCAGCGTGGTCCACTTTATGTATTGATCCTCATAGCTTCCGACAGGGTAGTACTGCTCCTTGATGGTATCTCGGAATGAATCCCAAGTGGGTACCGCTGAAAATAGTGAGTCTGTACTTTCATCGTTCTGCTCGCAGTAGGTTTCCCACCAGTCCTTGACGTGGGGGACTTCTTTGAGAAGAGCGAAAATAATCTTTTCCCGACTGGAAAAATCATGAACAAAAAAATAACCCTCTAGCAAATTTAACCATTTATCGACGGCATCTGTGTCTATTTGACCCTCGAATATGGGGATTTCAAAATTAACTTGTACCTTAAACGGTGTGGCATTTCCAGAGTAGTTATTGGAAGTCGATGCATCGCCCTTGGGTAGCCGCTGAAGGATCTGGGCAAAGTTGTCCATCATCACGTTACTTTGTCGCTCGAGGGCTTCTTCGAACAAGATTTTGATAGGATCCCCTGCCCCTTCGTCTTTCTTTTCATCCGCCATGGGAGTTCGTCGAGATTTGCGAGGCTGGTCTTGCAAAGGTTCGACCAGTTCCAGCCCTAACTCCTTATATCCCGACCTTGATGGGGACATGCAAAGAAAAACAGAGAAAAAGCAGACCCCTCTGATACCACTGATCTGGATTTAAACAAGAACGCAACAAATTATAGAGATAACCATAAACACAGAGATGCAACGGAAATAATACTTCATTTCATTAATGTAAAATATTGAAATATGCTTACAAATAACAATGGAAATAAACCACGTAAGGCGATGGTAGCTTATCTCTGAGAAAAGATGTGGCAGCTACATGCCTCTGAACTGTCTTACAATGAGGCTTGAAGGCCTATTTATTGTTGAGAAACAATGGAAAACCCTAAACATCCAAAAACCTAACCCTAGAAGATGAAACGTCAAACTATGGACCCCGTTTGGGTAAAATGGTACATCAACTTCCCGAGGTCATAACTTTGGCATACGATCTTCATTTGACACGCACAGTATCTCGTTAAAAAGATCTATCTGAGAACTGCAACTTTGGGAAGAGCAACATCAGTCCATGGACCAATGTTGCTCCCAGTTTTCCCAAAAAACGTCGTTTAGGGCCTCAAAACAGCTCCGGAAGTTCAGGACCCGAAAAAATGCTAAAAATAGTAAACTATGCTACAATTAAGGACACTAAAAAGTTGAAAGAAAAAATGGTGGGGGTCCAAGTGGACTTGGTAGGTGGCCACCAATATCCACCCTAAATCACACGATTGAAGCATTAGCTTAATAATTGGGATTGGAAATTTTAATTGATGAATTTGGAAATGTTTTGGGTCAATATATTTTGTGATATTAAGGGAAAGTTATCCCCGACTTCTTATGTTATATTCTTACATTGAAATAGTTGAAGGAACATGATTACATGATAGTTAAGTTAGTCATATTATGAGTAAAACAAAATTAAAAATAAATAAAAATTGAGTAATAGTATTCAATGTGACCTTTACTTCTTTATACTATTGATGGTTGGTAAGGTGGGACCTTACAAGCACTGCGTCAACCCTCCTGGCCACTACGTCAGCCCTTTGAGGCTTTGCGCAGCCTCTCTGGCCCTCTGCGTCACTTTTGTAGCCTCTGCATGAGTCACACCATCCCTCTGCGCAGTCACTATTGGCCTCTGCGTGGCTCCCTCTAGCTCTGCGTCTACCTCTGTGCAAATCTTTCGGCACTATCTCTACCTTTCTACATTGCACTCACTGCCCCTCGCTGCAACTGATCACTGGTTCAATTTCTCTTAGCAAACCCCGCTCTAGAAAATCGAACTGACTGATCACTCTGGTGTATCTCCAACTCACCCTCAAGCCTCCTCTTATACTTTTTTCTGTTGAGTGTTCAACAACCGAAATTACATCTCTAATCAACGGCTAAGATTAGATTTGGCTTCATCCATGTCATTTAGAACCTTCTAACCTAGTTTTATATTAACACCCATTAATATTTTAATTTTCTTAAGTTTAGACTTAGGAAATCCATTAAAAATATTAATTATTTTAATATCTCCTTCATCAGGTAGAATTTCCCCAAACCAGTTCTGGGTCTTGGAGATCTCATGTGCTTTAGCCTCTCCACCAATTTTTATGGCTAGAGCACATCCGATGCTACCCCAAATCAACAAGTGTTAGTCAATGATCGCATCGCCCGAGATAAGGATCCACGAGAAGCAGTTATGTTAGTTTTTGTAGCATCGTATGTGTTCTAGCCACGAAATTTTGTGGAGATGCTAGAATACATGAGATCTCCATAATCCAGAAATCATTTTTGGAAATTCCACCTAAAAGTGTCTCAATTAGATTATTAACCATTTTTTAAATACTTCCTAAGTCTAAACTTAGGATATATGGTTAATTAATCAGTATTAATTGAGATAAGGCATGAATCATCTAGAAACTCACACGGATCAACCCAGAAATGATCCTAAGCATTGATTAAGTTTTAATCTTGGTCGTTGGCGCTCCAACTGTGTATTATAAATGAAATTCGATGTGGTGACGGAGATCATCCAGTGCAGATACTTAGTTGCCCAGGCAGTTCGATGTTCTCAGTAGCAGTAGCTCGGCAGAGAAGATAGAGCCACAGGGTGAGTAGTAGGAGCAAGAGGAAAGCAGCAGCATTCCGAGAGGAAGTTTTCAGTTCCCGAAAGAGTCGAAGGAAGGAAGGCCAAAATCTTCAGATGGCCAACGTATGGACTGCACAGAGACCGACGTAGGCATCTCAACGCAGAGGTCAGGGAAGCTATTTCGGAGGCTGAAAATAGCTAAGGGGAGAGAAAAATTCTCACAATATTTTTGCCAACGTTTTCTTCAGATTAGATTGCCAGCTAAGCATCTGAATTATTGTACTCATAATTGCTCTTAAACATAATAATAAAACCCTCATCTGTTGCACCGGTTTTCCCAAGTTGGCTTTTTTCGGGAACAATTGTCCAAAAATAACTGTGTCAATTTTATTGTGTGTGCTAGAATTTCTGTTTCCAGTAATTTATTTTCTGCAGTACTTTTATGGTGAAAATTGCAGTTGTGATTTTATTCGTTATTTATCGTAAGAAAATAAACTGCATAATTAGTTTTTGAATTAGAAGAATAATCTCCAGTAGTTGCAATAGATGAAACTTTAGTATCAAAGCTTAATTGATCAGCTGGGAAGCTCAGAAACAGAAAGGAATTTCGTTGTTCAAACTTCAAAGGGAGCAGCAAATCGAAATTCCCAGAAGAGACTGCGCAAAGCCCAGAACAGGTAGTTTGAGTTACTAGGGCAGTAGTTCGATTTTTTCGGTTGAAGTGAGGTAGGAAAATCGAATTACCCAATTTAGTGATTCCAGCAGTCAGAGGGAGCAGTTGTAGCTTAGATTTTTGTTGAGTAGAATCTTGGTTGGACGCAAAGAGTTTTTGCTACAAGCTGCAGAGCAGAATCTGCATCGAGAGAATAAGCGAAATAGCACACTAAAATTGTTCCAGTATAGCCATGGACAGAAGTAACATTCATAAGACTTCAAATTTGTCTTCTAGATTGGAAGACGATTGGAAGACGAATTTGCTTGCTTAGCAAGATGAGCTTCATAGGGAGTTTGGTATAGACAATGGAGCTTCAGCTCACATGACAAGGGTTAGAGAATATTTCTCTAACTGCAAAAAGGAGCAAAGAGGAGCAGATGGATTTCCATATTACTATGGGAAACAGAGCGAAATGTGCTCCAGCAGAGAGAGGTACCATTGATTTTCAGGGGGGAATTAGGAGCAAGCACCAACGCCTCAAATGTATTGCATGTGCCAGGATTGGGTATGAACCTGATTTCAGTGTCTCGGTTACAGGATAAGGGGTATGATGTTCACTTAGTAGGGAAGAAAGTGTGTGTTAAACACTCAAGCTGGAAAAAGGTAAGATAGACTCGAGTTCGAAATAACAGGTTGTACCAGTTACAAATCGATTCTCCAATTGCACTGATAGGCAGTAATAGTAGCTGTGGGAAAGAGCTGAATGAATTATGGCACAGGAGAATGGGACATCTACATCATGGATCACTCAAGATGCTCAAAGAAACCGTCACAGGGGTTCCCAACTTGGAACCGAACATGATGATGTGTGCAGAGTGTGCGTACTTGGGAAGTATGCTAAGGCGACATTTCCAAGGAGTGACAACAGAGTTGATGGCGTGTTAGGACTTATACACTCAGATATTTCTGGCCTGATGTCCACTAGAGCTCTCAACAATGCCGAATATTTTGTCACCTTTATTGATGATCATTCCAAGAAAACCTAGATCTACTTCTTGAAGACCAAGGATGAGGTCTTCGATCGTTTCAAAGAGTTTAAAGCTCTCGTGGAGAATGTGACAAGGAAGAAGATCAAGGTTCTTCGCTCAAATAATGGTGGAGAGTACACTGATAAAGACTTCACAGATTTTTGTGCGAAGGAAGGCATCAAGAGAGAATGGGCAGCTCCATATAATCCACAGCAAATGGTGTAGCGGAGCGAAAAAAACAGAACCATTGTTGGAGCCGCAAAGGCTATGTTTTATGACCAGGATCTACCCAGATTTTTGTGGGCAGAAGCATGTAACACGGCAATGTATATACAGAACAGGACTCCTCATAGAGCATTCGGGAAGAAAACGCCATAAGGTGTCTTCATAGGGAAAAAGCCAAAAGTCAGCCACCTCAGAATTTTTGGCAGCGTCACTTATTGTCACGTGCCAGACGATAAAAGGACCAAACTGTATCAGAGTGCAGAGAAGGGGTTTTCATTGGGTACAGCAAAACCTCAAAGCCATTCAGAATCTACATTCCTAGCAATAGGAAGATAGTAGTAAGGCGAGACATGAAGTTCGTGGAGGACTGAGCTTTGAGCAGGTCTCATGAGATGCCTGAGGGTGATCAGAATCAGTCAGCAGAAGTTCCTTTAGTCCAGCAACAAGGGCAGCCAATGGGACAAGCAAGAGGACAGACACAAGGGTCAAGTATTATGACCAGTACCAGCATTTCCTCATGTGCAGGAAATCTGAGGAGTTCTCAGCAAATGGAGCAGCAGAGACAGGATGAGGAGGAGCTGGCAGAACCTCCCACGACTAGTGGTCGAGCCAACAGAGAGGTTCATCAGACATTAAGAGGCTCATTGGAGTTTATTTGAACTCCTAGGACGAACAAGAGACAGCGCAGACAGCCTGACAGGTACCAAGCATTAGTAGCTCAGGTTGCAGAACCTTCCAGTTTTCAGGAGGCCGCACAGCTTCAGGTGTGGATAGATGCCATGATAGAAGAGTATAGCTCTATCATGATGAATGATGTTTGGGAGGTAGTGCCCAAGCCAGAATATAGATCAGTTGTAGGTTCGAGGTGGACCTATAAGATCAAATATGTGACAGACGGAAGTGTGGAAAAGTACAAGACTAGGTTCGTGGCAAAGGGGTATGCACAAAAGGAAGGGATAGATTATGAGGGAACCTTTGCCCCGGTTGCCAAATACACTTCTATATGGTCAGTTATATCTCTAGCAACTCAGATGAGATGGCAAATTCACCAGATGTACGTCAAGAAAGCCTTCTTGAATGGAGTGATAGAGGAGGAAGTGTACATAGAAGAGTCAGAGGGCTTTG
Source organism: Pinus taeda (assembly GCA_000404065.3). NCBI lineage: Eukaryota > Viridiplantae > Streptophyta > Pinopsida > Pinales > Pinaceae > Pinus > Pinus taeda. Next base: position 19,299 of record APFE030506890.1, read on the forward strand.
AGACTCGAGAGGTGCACACGTGTGCAAATTGAAGAAGGCTCTCTACGGGCTCAAGCAGGCTCCCAAGGCGTGGTATGGTAGAATTGAAACCTACCTACAGTAGATGGGGTTCGTCAAGAGTGACGTAGATCCCAACCTTTACTATTTCATGGTAGAGGATGAGCCCCTCATTCTAGTTTTTTATGTGGATGATCTATTCTTGACAGGATCATTAGGGCTCATAGAGAATTGCAAGAGGAACCTGGCAGTAGAATTTGACATGAAGGATTTAGAGTTGATGCACTATTAGTTTCATTACCATTTTCTTATGTTATTTTTATGTACATGACACTTACACTATCTTATATCATTTTGCTAGACTAATAGTTTATAGCTCATAACTAGACACTAAACTCTTTATCATTTTTCTTTCAATATTAACCTACATGTTGGTTTCGCACTCCCATATTGTTTTTCTATAAGTTGTAGGTTTTAGTCCCACTAACCTACTTTTGTGGTGATTTATTGGACATTCACAAAATAACCTTATCAAGATGAAACTTACAAATTTCAAAGGGCTATGTTACCCTCAGTTCAGCAAGGATTCCTATATGCATTTTTTTCATTTGGCAACATCATTGTAAGCCCAAAGAATAGAAGTCAAATCCTTGTACACCATGTGATGTTATGTATTGGTGCGTCCCATGCCTATTATGGTCAGCCATGCCCCATCCATTTAGACTCCACTCTTAGGTCCTTTTGTCCTATATATGATTGAAGGGCTTAAGGTGGATCTACTTGGAAAAATGCTTTAGAGGAGCCACTGCTTTTGTAGTGGTGATCACCATTTGTAGGTCATTCCAGCCCATGTCTTGAACGAACCTATGTCCTATCCACACTGTCATATGTCATAGAGTCTGCATGCATTCTCTAGCCTTGGTAGATCATTCGTTTACAGTTCTCAACATGGCAGTGTCACATTTTCCAACATTTCACATCTGCCAACGCATTTCACAAATCCCAATGCATGGGATCCCAAGGTCAAAATCAACAAAGGGTCAAATAGCTTAGCATAATTTATACTTGTCGTGCCTTGTTAAAATTTTGTCAAAATATGAAGGCATCAAAGAGATATGCTCAGTCAAAGCGGTTGTCATCCTTTTGTGGCACGAGTGGGATAAAAAAAGGCATATTGATGTCAATCCTTCGTCAAATCAAGCAAGTGATATGTAAGAGTCATCTACAAATTTTTTCCAAGCAAACCCATGTTCTGCAATTGGCAAATCAAGTAAGGTGTTGGAGATCTACTCTTGTGACTCATTAAATAAGGGGACGGCCACATGTGTGAGGCTTCTAAGGACTCCTCAAAGGTGTTAAAAGTGACCATTGGACCAAGTCAATGAAATAAAGGTCAAATTACTCATTCAAAAATCAAGTGAGCAAGCAAGAAGGTAAAAATGCATATCAAATCAAGTCAAAGGACCAAGTTGGAATCAAAAGAAAGTCGTGGATCATCTCATGAGAGATGTTGAGAGATTTAAGGTCAACCCAAGGAGACTTTGGACCTATATAGCCATTAGAAGGTTCCTTTCAAGAAACTCAAGCCAAATCTTGTCAAGCAAGCATCTACTCAAGTCAAATCAAGCATAACAAGCCCCTCTTGTAAGTAAAATTGAGCCTCCTAAAGCTATTCATCCAGCATATTGTATCAAATCAACACCCCCATATCTAACAATATCTTGTCCTGTGTCGATTTGATACAATATCTAATGATATCTTATCAAAGCAGGATGCACAATATCTAACAATACCCTATGTATCAATATCTTGTATTTAACAATATCTGTTTGGCCTATTGTATCAAATCAATGCACTTGTCCTATGTGATGCCATCTTAGCATCTCGTAAGGACATTCTAGACCTACTAATTTGGGCACTACCAAGATCAATTTGAGCTTCTACTTCTAAGTCAAAACCTCAACAACTGCAAAGTGAACTTCATATGTTCTTTGCCAGTCAATCTTACTACAAGTCAATTGGATAGTCTTCTTCACCGACAAGAACTATGCCAAGAATCTTGAGAACTGTCCATCAAACGAACCCCTCTCTCTTCATCTACTATCCCTGTTATAATCACCACTTAGAAAGGTGGATGGTAAAATAACAATCAAAAAAATGTTATATGGTAGTTCAATCGATAATAACCAAGAGTTAACATGTACATTGTGGGTTTACTTAATAAGTGATCTAATTTCTCAAGTGAGAAAATGTCATGATCTTCCTAGACTGTGATGCTAGGTTTGAAATAATGATTTTCAGCTCTAGTTCCCATTACCCCAACTGCTACTTCAACACATCTAGTAACTCCCTTTGATAAAAGGCCAGGATGTGCATGTGGATTTCCCACTTAATATTTGTTAATTTTTAGCTCTTTCTAATTTTTGTGGGTATCCCCTGTTTCAAGGGAATGTTCCATGATATGATATGGAGAACATTGAGTGCACCCCTGAGTACTTGAGGAAAAGCCATCCCATACCCATTTGCAAGACAGGCATCCCCAGACACAGACTGGGCATTGGGGATGTATCCCCACGATGGATTCACATTTCTTAAGGTAGGTGATGCTAAAAACTGGCTCCTTTGAAATTGGCAAATTATAAATTACCAACCCCAATTAACATATAATTTCATTTCTTTCTCGACAGTATCATGGAATCAATCACCGATCAGCCAAACATTATGTAGATGACAAACTGGGTGCTTCAAGTACACTGGCTATTAGCATACCAGAGTTTGCTTCAAATGATTTCTAAGAAACACATTTCTAGAGATTACGAAAACAAGTTTAGAAGTTGAAACTCAGTACCCTTGATGGCTACATGTCAATATCAAAAATTTTAGAACATGATCTAGCACTAACAGCTTACCTCATCAATGAAGATAACTGATGGCTGCCTTGCAACCGCAACAGAAAAAAGGGCTTTCATGAGTTTCTCTCCCTCTCCAACCTGTCTAACATAACCATTTACTTGAATCAAAATCACAGCTAATAGTGCACAGGCATCAACTGATGTAGGTAAGTTGGCATACCCATTTTGAAGTTAAGGAAGATGCTGCAATGCTAAAGAATGTGGCTGTACATTCTGATGCAACAGCTTTCGCCAGCATAGTCTTGCCATTGCCAGGAGGCCCAAAAAGAAGTAAACCTTGCAAAGAATGCAGCATGGGACTTTCAAGTTCATATTAATCATGATATACACAAAACATGCATTATCATTTTTGGTTTGTCTACTGAAGGAGGAATTGATAGAAATGCACCTCGAGGAGGTTTCCTAAGACCAGTGAAAAGATCACTTCTTTGGGTAGGTAAAATAACCATTTCCGTCAAAGCTTGTTTGGCTTTTGCAAGTCCAGCTGAAATGAGAAAAATCAAAATTAATCTCCAGCAAATATAACATATAAAATAAGAAAATGAGACATTAATGACTTCAGTATCTCTTACCAACATCATCCCACCTAACTGCAGGACTTCTATCAACAATTACACTTTCTATTAGTTCAATAAGTTTTGGATCAACCCCTTTAACATCACTTTGATTGGCTTGAGAACTGGCAGCAAGATCTCCTGGGCCATTCCTTCTGGAAATAATGGGCTTCGAATTAGATATATTTTGCTTGGGGCGAGACAAACTCTTAGGAACTGGTTGACTTGTTGATCTAGCTGGCATTCGAGATTGCAGGGGCCTTGATACTTTCTGGAAAAACACAATGGAATTCTTCCTTGGATTCACAAAATGATTGGATGCAAAAGCCACTGATATAAAAAATGCAGTTAAAACAAATATATGTTCCTACAACCTACAAAGAAAGATCTCAGCAAAGTCTAATGTAATTATTCCTTTTCAATAAATTTATGATGATGCTATCATTAATATTTCAAAAGATCTACCAAGTCTCTGGCATTTTAGATCAGCACCTGGTTTGATGATTCCACTGCTGAAATGGTGTTCCAAGATATAGCACAAGAAAACACGTTTTACGTCAAAATTCTTGCACAATCACTGTCATTGGAATCAACATAAACCCAAAGCTCTCTGAAACTAGAAACCATTTTCTAATCAACACAGTATAACAACATTGAAATTTCCAGCCTCCAATTTAAGACTATATTCAGAAAAATTATAATAACAAAAAGGTACCTACCAAACAAGGCAATCTAGAATAAAATCACTTTGTATAGAAGAAAAGACAGGTGATATTTCTATTATCTCTTCATGTAAGGGCACATTTTTATACTAGATTACCAGAAACAGCATGAGTGGGTTGTTTCTACAAGAAATCTGACTGAAACCGAAATTGCATCAGAAGTGCCATTTCTGGTGCTTGTTTTACATTTTTGGTTGACAAACACATTTTTTGAGAAACAGCTCGCCGTTTCTTCCAGGTTCTGGCCTACAAGAATGACCAGTAAAAAATCCCATAGAAACACCAATTATTAAAAAAAACAAAGATAATGAAAAGATAAAACCTAAAAACACCATTTCCAGTGCCCATTTTCATTTTTTAATCAAGAAACCTGTTTTTGAGAAATGGACAGCATTTCTGCTCGAATATGTTAGCTTCGGGGATTACTCCAAAAGTATTTTCACCTAGCTAGGGCACTGCTAGGTCCCCTGATGTGTGGTGGACATATGGATGGCTCAGTTTGAGTAAATGCTTGACCTTAGATAGAGTATTAGTATAGCACACTTACCCAGGATGTTGCTATTCTATGTGGCATAAATCACTGTGTGCACACAATGGGGGAGCAAGTTGCTTGATTAGGAGAGGTACCCACCTAGGAGGATGGGTGCTAGGCATTTGAAGGCACTTAGCCCTAGGAGGATGGGAACATGTGACATACACCTTGGAGGTTTGATAGCTTGACTTTGGAATGCTTGGTTTGAGGAGTGTACTCCATGAAGGTCTGTTGGGACCCAAAGACACAAGTTGAGGAGAAGAATTGGAACAAGTAACTACCTTAGCACACATGTTGAGGAGCATCGGGCACAAAAGGACATGTGGCACACAGCTAGAAGAGCACTTTAAATGAGGACACTTGGAGAATGTACCACCTTGTAAGAGGGAGCAATGGGCTAAACAACTTGTTGGATTGCACACCATCTTCGAAGAGTGGTGTTGGACCCAAGGGGCATCATGCTTGGAGGGTGCACCACCTTGGGGTTGGGTAAAACCCAATTGTGACACTTGTCATCCTTATATTGTAAAGGACTCCACATGGGGTTGCCTTGCTGAATTAAGTCTAGGGTTATTCGTGTGTGACTTGTGTGGACCTAGTCCATGGTTTATATTGGGCTCTCTCACCTATTCCATGTGAAGGGAGGAGGGAGCCTTTGTGATTACTAATCATTGATGTACTTATTATTCTATCTTTTCAACTATCTTGGAAAAGTCTTGCGAGGAGCAAGACCCAAAGTTTATGATGTAAACCCTAGAGGAAACATAAAGACGATGCTAGTGCTAGGGTGAACTTTGGTCTTATGACTTGTGTGATGCAAGAGAAGAATACATGCGGTTTGTGTGATGTAAACCCTAGAGCAAGAAAATGGAGTGCCAGAGGAGTAGAGGAGTTTTGGAGCTTGGTGTGATGCTTAGCTTGAAGAGGACTTGGGAATTATGGTGTTGTACTCCCGAGTCCCGACATTCCATTATAGCGTGTCTAAAGGTTTTGGTGATTTTATGATGCAAGAGAAGGAGACCTAAGGTTTGTGGGATGAAAACCCTAGGATAGACAAGAGGCTTGGAAGGATAGCACTAGCATTTGTCTTGGAGCCTTTGTACTTGTGAGATGCAAGAAGGCTTGTGCTTTAAGTAATCTAAACCCTAGAGTAAGACATGAGCACTAGATGTGTTAAAATAGACCTAGAGCATGTGTGATGCACACTTAGAGAATCTCCTAGAAGATTTGTGTAATGTAAGTGTGAGATCAAGGGCAGACTTCTTGGTGTTGATGCTGGCTTGTTCTTGAGCCTTTGGAGATGTTAGTGTCTGTCAGTCCTGTCAATCACCACTGATCAAATATACTCTTTCAAAATATTTGTTAGGGTCTTATGTAAAATTTTTATATTTTCAATAGGCTTTCAAATACAAATTTGGTCACTAGTTAGTATGTCTAGGTAGGTTACTACTCCCTCCATTTCATGGTCAAAATGCCATCTTGGTCATGTCATCACTCATTCTGATGGGTCATCACAATAAAGTGTCTTGATCATCACCTCAGTCATCATCTCATGGTCACTCATACTGCAATGTACAAAGGTCCAAATCATCAGTTTCATACTCCATTAGAAGTCATCATTAGGTCAAGTCATTAAAAAGATTCATGTCATCACCTAGGTCATCATTATGGGAGTAGTAATTAGGGAAAATGCTCTAAAATGATTTCTAAAGTACATTTTGATCTTGATTAAGATGTAATTACACATAGCAAAGTTTGAAGCTGCAGTACACTAGCATCTTATATCATTTTGCAAAAAGACAAGGTGGGGCCACATCACCATCAAAGAGAAAAATCGACTTCCAGCCTATAAAAAGGCCATCAAAGCACGGTATTTGTTCATTTGACATTCATTGAGCATCTCTCCACCAGCAAAGAGCATTTCCACCCTCAGAGGATCAATCTCTTGCCACCAAATTGTCATTCTCTCTCATTCGCTACACTTTTGGCAGCCTTGTTGCGCTTTTGGCTAAATTGTTGCACTTTTGAAGTGGGAGGCAAATCAGCGATTGTAGGGGTTTTCTACAGCATCTACAGGTTTTAACACATCCTTGGCAAGTAGGTGGACCTCCATAACTCCTCCTCTCATCAATTTGCTCACAAAAAGTCAGTGAATTACCCTCTCCTAGGGTTTCGCTACGCTTTTGCTTTCTTGGTCAGATTGCTTCGTTGTTGTGGTAAAATTATTACATTTTATGCTCAAACACCCTCCCTCACCCTCCATACACCTTCCTTGAAACTTCCCCTCACCCATCTCCCTCATTTCCTTCATTTCCCTACAAAGCCTATCCTATACTACACTTTCCTAGGCTATGACTATGCTTTTCATTTCTATGCCCATTCCCCTCACTCATTTCCCAAATTTCCACCTCCCTACACTCCCTAACATCTATCCCTACCCCCCAAAATTTACCCAAGAATTTAGACACTCTCAAACCCCTTCATCTCCCTCCATTCACAAAACTGCCCCAAATCCCCTGCTTTCCTAACACCAAACCCTAATTCCCCTTCCTAGTGAGCTAGGGTTTCACAATGGATTCAGAGGCCACAACCACTGATCAAAGGAAGTATAGAGGAGGGCAGATAATCAGGTATGAACCCACCAAAGTACAAGAAATCATGGCTTCACCATTTCTCAAGAAGTCTTTCCAAGATGTGGGATGCCTTGTTTTTTGTCAAAAGATTCAAGAACTAGGTTTTAAAGACAAATTGACAAGCACCTTTACCACCAATCTTAGGAGGGATAAGGAAACCATAGCAACAATAGACTTCATGGTATCGGCAAAGGTGATTGGCATCATTTTTAGAATTTTGAGATCATCTGCTAGGGTTTACATTGCACATAGGGACAGTTTTACTTCAAAATTAGTTTCTGAAGTAAGGAAGATGAATTTCACAAAAGTGAAAGAGGTTTTGGTCAATAATAGACCAAGGAACAAAAACCTCCTTCAGTTTATACACAAGTGTTATGATTTGGGAGAAATGCCCAAAATACAGTTGCTACAGGAGAGTTGTTGTATTTCTAGAGTAGTCTTGGGAGATTGAATTTATAGGTGTCTTGGAACAAGTGTTTGCAGTGCTTGATGACTCTATTGTGTAGCAGACATCCTCAGCTTTCCAACCATACCACTTGCAGCCCAAAACTCCTCTAGGAAGGCCTCCAAATCACTCTCCAAAATTTTCGTTGTGTTTTCGCTGTGAGCACGCTGCGCTTTCGCAATTTTTAGTGACCCACTTCAAACTTGGATTCTAAACAAATGGGAAGGTATTTTTGAAAACTGGAGGAGGTTTTTGTTCATAGCATACCAAAGAACAAAAACCTCTCTTAGTTTTGTAAAAAGTTTTATGGTTAGAGAAGCATGACTCCATCTTTGAGCCCTATTTTTGCAGAAAACCCAAAAATTTTGGAAATTTCAATCAGCGAAAAGCACAGCACCCTTCCGCTGCGCTTTTTCCTGAGGCCTCCAAAGGACAAAAACTTTGCATGCTTGGATAGCTTATCAGCTACACATGTCAGCTATGCCACTTGAGTGCCACGTCAGCCTTCAGTTTGGGAGAAAAGGGCCAAAAAACCACTTTCTGCCAGTATTTTCACCCTGGTGCTGTGCTCTTAAAGTGACCTTGGGCGAATCCATTTTTCTCAGCCTTGGATAGGCCATTTTGCATGCTTAAGGACTCTATGGACAACTAGACATCCTAAGATTTCCAATGATGCCTTCAAATCAGAATTTGGAACACTGGAAGTCACTCAAAATTGCTCTCCAAGTTGGCGCTACGTTTTTCCCAAATGGCATTGTGCTTTTCCCAGAAAGATAGGAATTCAGATTTTCTCTAGTCAAAGTCAAAGATGTTGGTCAAATTACTCCTCCAGGGTAACCATGTGATGTAATTAAATGTAAATGAGTTGGACAATGTAAATTTCATGTAGATTCATGCTTACTTATGTTTGTAAAGTCGGAATGAATCAGTTGGTCTAATTAGGGAGTTTGTTTTTAACTTCCCTAGGTTTAGGTTTGGTTAGAGATAATCATGTAAACTGTTCCTATCATGAGGGATTCGACCCCTGAGAGGGGGGAAGAGTTGTTTTGGTCCATATCTACCCAAATCAAACTCAAGGGAAAGGTTGGACATCAAAGAGTGAAAGGCTTGGAGCTTGTGTTCATCATCTTTTTACATGAAATTAGCAGGCCAGTTGCAACTATTATTTAGGAATTCTTCTGGTATGATTTTGTGACATTGTTATTCTTCTGTAAATCACTTAAATGAATGATTAGTTATCCTTTGTTCCATATCTTTGCTTTCAGTGATCTTCCTATGAGTTTTTAAACAGAATTCTTAAGCTTAAGCTCTGTTTTGTTAGGAATTTCATGTTTATGTTATCTATCTTCTGATAAATGAATTCATGATATTCATGCTCATTTTGAACCTTTTCTTTTTCAACCCTACACTACATGGACAAACCTCAAAGTGTCACTGAAACATACCTACCTTGCTCCTCTATATCCCTTGCAACTGAATCTTTTGAAACCTGACCTTTACTCATGATCCAGCAAAACCCTAAAATTTCAAAACCCTAGAGTTGAACACACCTAGCCTAAAATCTTTTCTTCTCCAGTCATCCATTGGCTGTGAGTTCATAGAGAGAGCCCTCTCTGGTTTGGTAGGGCTAGCTACCAAATCCTAAGTCGTTGGAGGTTACCTCCGTCGGTCTCCTTTCTCAGCCTTGGGACACTAAGGAGTGCTAACAGGAGGGGCCAGGAGTAGCTTGGTGTGATGCCTTGCTAGGTCAATATTGGCAAAGACTGCTAATGGATTTAATTATGGGCTAATGAAGTAATTGTCCTAAGCAAAGAACATGTTAACTCAAAATTAACAAGAATCCTATGAAGAACTTCATGAATATCCATATCTGAGACTCCATGACATTGGCATATTTACTAGCAACCATCATGAGACTATATGAGTTAGGTTTGGGGCACATTAGGATGGCACACGGCCTTTCCAACTTCATCTAAAGTACCATTGGGGTAAAATAAGGGTGCCCCCTCTCACAGACCCTCTTTGGGATCTATATCGATGAGATAGAGTCCTTCCTTCATGAACATATTAGGGAAAGTGATGGTTGTTTTCTACATCATGTGTTGATCTCCCTGCTTCTATTCACTGAGGACTTGATCATGTTGGCCTCTACTCTCAAGGACTTACATAAACCAATAGACACACAAGTTTTTGTGACCTCCAACAGCTGATGTTCAACCTGGGTAAAACCAAGGTTTTGATCTTCAATGCATTGAAGAGCTCTCTTATAAACCTACATTTTAACTACTGAGGGACAAGGATTGAGATCACCACAGCTTAGACTTGCCTAGGAGTACAGGTCATAGGGCCTCACTTTGGTTTGTGGAAGGCCCTCCAACTTTGACTCAGTAAAGGATATGGTTCTTGTTACCCCTTCTTTTAGCAATGGTACCATAGCACAATATTGATGAATAGAGCAGTTTTTGGGGTGGGATTGCCCTCTTCCATGGCCTGGTTGCATTTTGGCTTTTGGGCACTCTCACATTACCAAGGCAATTCACATTGTTCAAGGCTCTTCACATATATCGAGGCACTGGTCACACTTCCTTAGGTAGTTTTGGGGTTGTTTGTGGACATTTGGACCTCTCCTATGCATTTCACATGGCTATTGTTGGAACTTTGTCTTGTTTGGCACCTTATGGGCTATTTTAAACTTATTTGAGGTCTCATTTGCACCTACAACACGTGGTAGAAATTTGGAGTACATTGGAGAACTTCATAGGGCTTACTGTACCTAGATGATATGGACATAACCAGGTTAAAGTACCTTGAAGAATAAGTGAGCTAGAATGAAGATTAAATTCACTATGATTTTCCACCACTATTTATTTGTGGTTTTATCATTATGACCCAAATTTTGACTTAAAAAGTTGTTTGCATGTATCATGGAGGTGCCCTAACCCAAGGTATAACCTTGGGCCTTTGTTTGGAGCATTAATTGGAGGCGTTTGACCACTACTTCACTTTATTTTTGGAGTTGTTAGCATGTTGTCGCCCTTTGATGTGGCCCAATTTCTTATGGTCGTTGCACTAAAAGGTGATCGTTGGAGCCCTTTAACTTGGGAAAACATTTCACCATTGACCATAGACCATCTACATCAACTTCGGAAACTTTTGGAGGCTAGGTGTTGGCAACTTGGATCAATTATTTCTTGCTTGGAGGATTGACCCCCTTTTATGGGGCATTTTCTCAAATTTTCATTGTACATGTGGCTTGCCACTTTATTTTTATGTTCTGTTAATTCTAGGAGTTGGTTAGATTTGGTTTTCTTAGGCTAGATCTAAGGAATTAAATCAAATATTGTTATTTTATTGTAATGGAAGAGATTTCACTTCTATAAATAGAGGAGAGCTTCCTCATTTGTACTCGTGGTTGGATTGTGAAAGAACTCCTCTTCGTGGAGCTTAATGGAAATATATTTTGGGAGCAATTTTGTTAAGGGCTTATCTATGTGTTGAATGTTTTTGATTTAGAAGCTTTTCTTTCTTGGTTATTGCTTCTACATCATTAAAGGCGCTATTGTTTGTTCAAGACTACCACAAGGCTACTAAGGTCAATCCACCAAGGGGCTACATAGTCACATGGAAGGAAGACGTCTAGAGACTTTTGTTATACACTTTCCCTTGTTGGTTTGGGGTAAGTCTTTATCCTCCTTGCTATGCCACACTTCCAGAATTCCTTGGTAAGGGTTTGATCCCATTTCATGCCATAGTAGATTTTGTGGTTGAAGGTTTTCACCATGGTGGTGTTCCCTTCTAATAGAGCCATGACTTCATGATTTTCCTTTGGTTAGCCAAGGGGTAAATTTTGTTAAATTTCTAATACCAACCAAATTTATTTTCTCAAGGAAATTTATTTTATCTGTAGCAATTTATTTATTTACCCAATAATTACTAAATCACCGAAAAATAAAATCACTAGTATTTTTAACTTCTAGAATTACCTACGTTGCCAGGAAACGTGGGTGCAGGGACGGGGACAGGGACGGGGATAGCATTTTTGGAAACGAGGTGCGTGGGTTTGTCGGGTAATATAATAATATTAAAT
>APFE030506890.1:32120-44240 GCA_000404065.3 Pinus taeda
TAATATAGTTTTTTTATGAAGAACCCAAAGAACCCGAAGAACCCAAAGAACCCAACCCGAAGAACCCAAGAACCCAAGAACCTGAAGAACCCAACAAAGGAAAAGAACCCAAATTTTTTATTTGAAGAACCCGGTTCTTCATGGAAGAACCCAGTTCTTTTGGGTTCGTCTGGGAAGAACCCGTACCCGAATCCGGTACTTGGGTGCGGGAACCCGGGACGGGTTCGAGAACCCCACCCCTGGGTGCAGGTACCCGTGCAACACAGAGAATTACATATATGCAATGGAAAATAAACTAGAGATCAATCACACATTGCAAAATTAATTCACCCATAACAATTCTCGGTTATTTAATTATCTGGAAAATCTGGATTTTTCAACCCATAGAGATACAAGGAAAAATACAAAACCCGAACCTATAACACAGCTCCCTCATAATGAATTTAGCCCAAGGAACTCAGCCTCTAGATGAAATCCGCTTAGAGAACTTGGCCCAAATACTCAACAAGCAACTCGACCTGCATGCTACTGATGCGCACTAAGGAAAACTTGACCCTGCAACAACTCAACCCCCTCCTAATAAAATCAATCTCCCTCGGGCAAATCGACCCTATAATTTCCTCCTCCTCAGCGTCCTGGATTCGTCCCAATCCACTCACACTTCTCCTTCTCTTCGCTCTTGGTCCACAAAGCCACTCGCACTTACGGAAAATCACTTTTTTCTTAATGATGACTCGCTCACACAGCTTGTGTTATGTGTGTCTTCACCCCTTTGTTACGCTCTCTTTATAATCGTTATTAAGACCAAATCCCTACTCCCAATCTCCCTTCTAGAACCATCTTGAACATCAATGGTTGAGATTATTTCTAAGTCACTTAAATTATTAGATTATTTAGAAAATGACTCAATAGTCCACAATAATTAATTTATTTTAATTATTGTACTTTTCCTAAGTTAGACTTAGGAAAGAAGACATAAATCACTTATTGTTAGAATTGGCAACTAGGGCCAAACTCCACATGGGTCATCTTATTTATGACAACTGATATTTTTCTTGGATTCCTCTCTCTAAGAGGTGTAGGATTGATCTAGAGATCATCCAATTCCGACATGTACAAATGAAGTTATGAATTTATTTTGATTATGGACAAATTGTCAAGGTCAGCCAGCAAACTTATGTAGGATGAGAAGCCCAATAGTCACGTCTATTCATCCTCAACGTATGCTATAAATACATGATGACTTAGCCTCATTAGGACACACACACTTCACACATCTCTCTCTCTCTCCTCATTGATTGGGTACGCATTTCTGGGCAACATTATCTCTCCACGCATGAGAAGGATAGGAGAAATTTATGTTTTGTGCGTTGACCAAATTTCTGGGACATTTTGACCATGCGTTGACCAACAGCGTTGATTCCTTTGACTGCGTTTTTGTGAGGGCTATCTCTGTTTGGGCAGGCCGCATTTCTGGGCACAAAAATCGAGGCTGAACATTGACTTTGACCAATGTTGACTGCAACTAGCGCTGACCGCAGGTGGGATGTTTAACCAGATTTTGACTGGGTTGTTTTTGATCTATTTTGAGGGTTGGTTCATCTTGTTGTTTGGAGGCCGAAGCTGACTAAAGTTGACCAATTAGTTGAAGGTCAAATCTGCCATGTTGACCAACGTTGACTTTTCTAGTTAGGGCTCCTTTGTTGTTGTTATAAATTATCAGAGTTGTAAATTGTAATATCTCTCTCTGCTGAACTATTGAAGACTATAAGAAGAATTCATCAAGGGTTTCCCCACATTGGGGTTTGTCCCTGGCTGGTGCCACATCTTGTGTCCTCTTGTCTTGGCTTGTCTTCTATTGTTTATGTTTATGTTCTATCTACATTTTACTATCATGTTGATGTGATTAACTGGATATTGATATTGGGCTAATTAAGATATTGAAATAAAATTGCTCTAAAGCATAGAACATACCATTGTTGCCTAAAATTAACACTTACTCCACCAAGCAAGCATCTAGAAGAGGCAAATAATGTCTTCCACATGCTAAGCCACAAAGCCCATGTAGAAGACCTTCTGAAGCTACCACTCACTTCACCAATCCCACTCAGCAAGGAAGGGATTCTCCATTACGCCCAACTTATCTCAATACTTCACAAATTTTCCTTTCACTAGAGGCTTAATGAGAACATCTACCACCTATTCCTATGTAGAAATGCAATGCAATCTCACAGCACCCCTCTAGACCATGTCTCTGATGAAGTGATATATGATCTAGATATGCTTGGACCAATCATGAAACACAAGATTCTCAGAGATCTTAATGCAACTCTGATTATCACAATGTGTCACCATTGACCCCATGTTCACAACAAAACATATGTGCGACCTAGTGTTGACCAGATACGTAAGGGAACCTATCAGTTGCCTGTACAGTGTAGGATCCACTAATTCAACTTCAAAAGTGCTCAGCTTCTTCTGGTTAGTGATCATCAGTGTAGACATAGGGCCACAATCCTCCGTCTTGAACCTCCTCAAGGTCTCAACTGCATGCCCTGCCCAGTTCTTGCAGTGTCTCATAAGATGCCTCGGGTGAGATTTCACCAGCTTAGGGTAATGTTGAAAGGGTCGATGTTTGAAGGGTTTTATTAGTTGTTTCAATTTAAAACCGGGTCTACCCTCGGCGCAACAACAAATGGTTTCGTTGTCAAGACCAGGATAGGAAACTGAAGGGAATATGGAGGCCAACTAAGGAGGAAATACAGCAGTGGATACAAAAGGAGCACAAGTTCATAGCAGAACAAACCAAAAAGCAACTAATCGACCCTAAGAAGTGGCTGCAGAAGAATGGTTTTACAAATTTACATGAGATTTTCTTTGTTGAGTTTATGGTGATTCTAGTTGAATGGTTGCCAAGATTATTAGAGAACATCATAAATTGGCACAAAAGGACACCCTATAACTGGAATTAGGAATCATTCCAAAGGTTAAATTGTGTGACCAACAAAGTTTCGTGTGCAGTCAACTTCTAGTTAACAATATACTGAAATGCTACATTGTTGAATTCGCAATAGACGCCACGCAATCATATAATGAAAGCTAAAAGAAATCTTTCAAAGGTCCACAAGGAAAATTTGTAAAATCGTTATTCACCTAGAGAAAGATGTTGTTGTGGGACAAAGCAGTGATGATGCTGGAATCCGGTAATATGAGCGGCTAAATCACTTTGTGTGCAATGAAGAGGTACTAGAAAGAGCAGAAATAAGAAAAAATTTAGATTGAGTGGCAACTGCATTATTATGATACCTTGAGTTCCTTGATCCCTTGGGAGGTCGATGACCTTCTTCACGAGTAGTAGGAGGATCTTCTCTTCTTCTTCTATTGTTCAACCTGTTGTTGTAGCCATGATTGCTAATGTAGGACCTTGGGGCATTTCTCTTTTCCAAGCAGTCTAGGGCAGGGTGACCATGCTTGTGGCAATTGTAGCAACAAATTTGTGACAGATCCCTTTTAATTCTTCTATTAGTATCCCTAGATGTTGGAGAAGGCTTTCTTGAATTAGATGGTCCTCTTTCTTTCCTCCTCTTGGCTTGAGCAGCAAATGCAGTGAGTTCTCCTTCTTCATGCTTTTGAATTCTCCCTCTAGAAATCATGTTAGTCTCTTCTTGAGTACACTTGCCCAACAGCTCATCAAATGAAGGGATTTTGTCATTGTTGCTAATGGCGGTGAGAAATGTCACCCAAACGGGAGGAAGACCTCCAAGTGCAATTAGTACTAGCTCCCTATTAGATGTAATTTCTCCGACAAACAATAATTGATCCTTCAGTTGGGATATCCTCATGAAGTATGATTACACAATCTATCTTGATGTCTTTTAAGTATTGATGAGCTTTCGCAATGTATTATATTAGATATCATCTTTGGGATTCAATTGCGTTAAGTAAGTCATTCATCTATGACCATTTCCATGAGAGGTAGTCATAATTGACTAATTTCTCATGATTTTTTAATAGTCCACTTAGCACTCATTGCATCGGTGATGCTCACAGGGGTGAAGAAGTGGGATTGAACTAGTGAAATGAATCACATAACGCCAATCATCACTTTCTGGGCTTGCACCCGGCAACTAGGACTTCCTGGGAGGTCACCCATCCTTAAGTTGATTTTTCAAAAAGAGAATATGATTTGAGTTGTTGACCTCATACATCCCAATCAACATATTGTACATTTCCTTACACTTCTTCAACTTTGCAACATAAGTGATCAAGTGATCTCTCAACGAATCAATAATATTTTTCTTACCTTTGACCTCACATTTCTTGTACTTGGACTTGATAGCAGCATAAGCATTCTCTGTAGGCTCAAGTACCTTTCCTTCAACATATTCCAAAACATCATTCTCCTCCAAAGTCGAGTGATCTTCAACAGTGGATAAGAGATCTTCAAAGGGTGATTGCTCTTGTCTCCTTGGGCTTGTCTTCACCTCAACTCTAATTCCATGTTAATTTTTCAATGTTCTATGTTGCAACAATCACTAATAAAAAATTTCTTCCAATGGCATTCAATTATCCAATATATTTTCAATCACCCAATAACAATAAGCAATTGTTTATAGAACATAAAACTACAGCA
Organism: Pinus taeda; assembly: GCA_000404065.3. Taxonomy (NCBI): domain Eukaryota; kingdom Viridiplantae; phylum Streptophyta; class Pinopsida; order Pinales; family Pinaceae; genus Pinus; species Pinus taeda. Next base: position 36,754 of record APFE030506890.1, read on the forward strand.
CAATAGAAGGCAACCAAGAACAATAGAGACACAGAGATTTGATCAAAGATCAGGGGAAAAACCCCACAAAGGGGGAACACCCTTTCCAAATTCTTCTTCTATTAGATTGTCATCAAATGTTCAATAGAGAGATACATAGTCCAAGTAACTAGTCAAAGGTCAAAGCCTTGACCAACAAAATCAACCAACCAATATCCAATCAATTATGACCATAAAAGTCAAATATGGTCAAACTTCAATTCTACAACTTTTCAATCAAAGTCAATAGCAGTCAACGCATCCCTAACCAATCCTTGATCAACGATCAAATCAGCTTCAAAGAGTTCGGTCAACCAGTCAAAGAATGTGGCCTCTTTCCCTCAGTCAAAACAGTCACAAAATCTACCTTAGAAATTAGTCAAAGTCAACCTTATGGTGAAAGTTGCCTTAGACCTATGGTCAAAGTGCCCAAAAATTTTCAGCCTTCTCTCTTTCTTGAATTCGACCTCCAAGAGCATATCCAAAACCCAAGTCAAAACAAGACAAACCATCCAAAGTCAACGTCGGTCAAAGATGCCAAAACAAAAAAGTCAACGTTGCAACAAATTCTCTCTCCTCTTTGCACATGTGAGCTCAGACCCTGCAATTTTTTGCACAAGTCGAACCAATGAAGAAGAATGTGTGATGTGATGTGATGCCTCCAACTGATGTGACCTTAGGTGTATTTATATGTGGTTGAGATGGACGAATTTCCTCTTCCAGGCTGACTTGTACTTTTTTGTTGTCATGGTTCCACATTAAAAATAATATTTTCCCATATGCAAATTAAATTATTCCAAGGGCTAGAGGGGTCTTCCTTGGGTGAGAAGGGCTTCCCTAAGGAGGGAATTTATCCCTCAGTTGCCAATTTTCAACGAGTCCTTCTTCAAGATTTAAAAAGACAAGATTAAGGGACTCACATAGCTCTGCAACAGCATGGCACGTTTGATTTTTTAAAACATACTATAATGCACGACAATCATTCTATTGGAAAGGGATGAGTAAAGATATTCAACAAGTTTGTAGTCGAATATAACACGTCAAAGAAATAAAAATGAGAATATTTTGACACTAGGACTACTTCACCCCTTCACATTCCTAACCAAAAATGGGTAGAGATCTCAATGGACTTCATCGAAGGATTACCCATGTCTAATGGAAAAGACAAGATCTCTGTCGTAGTTGATAGGTTAACGAAACATGTGCATTTTATGGCAATGAAAAGGACGAACTCCACAAAACAGATTGTTGATGTCTTCTATAAGAACATCTACAAATTGCATGGTTTTCTGAAGGTCATTGTCAGCAATAGGGACCCTAAATTTAAAGAGATCTTTTGGAAAGAATTTTGCAAACAAACTGGGATATCCCTTAATTTGAGTTAAGCTTACCATATGCATACAAACGGCCAAACAAAAATTGTAAACAAGTGTTTAGAAACTTACCTTCGTTGTTTTGTGATAGATAAGCAAAGCAAGTGGTCCCAATGGTTACATTTAACCAAATGGTGGTATAATTCTACCAACCACACATTTGTTAGTTTTTGTAGCATTAGATGTGTTCTAGCCTTGAAATTTTGTGGAGAGGCTAAAATACATGAAATCTCCAAAACCCAGAAATCGTTTCTAGAAATTCCGCCTAAAAATGACTTAATTAGAATATTAATCAACTTTTAAATATTTCCTAAGTCTAAATTTAGGGAATATGGTTAATTAATCAATGTTAATTAAGTCAAGGGGTGAATCATCTAGAAACTCACACGGACCGACCCAGATATGATCCTAGCCATCAATTAAGTTTTAATGTTGGTCGTTGGTGCTCCAACAGAGGATTATAAGAGGAGATCGATGTGGTGATGGACAAAACACTTGAGCAGTTCAATTTCTTGGCAAATCGATTTCCAAAGTAGCAGTAATCAATTGCCAGAGAGAGAGTTAGAGATCGAAGCAATGAGAGAGTGGCAGAGACAGTGAAGTCGAAGCAATATTTTCAGATCCGGTGAGTGCATTTGCAGAGAGGCTGACGTTGGGGCAGTGCAGTAGCCTCTAAAGGCAATTTCGATTCTGTTGCAGAAAAGCCGAGTTTCAGTGTTAGAAGTTGGACAAAGGTTTTGGGGGCCAGGAGAAACATTTTCCTAGACAGCAGTAGACTAGATGGCTTGAGGACAGGTTGATCCAAACTGAGCGCATAAGGGACACAGATCTAGCGCAGAGGCAATTTGGACAACTCACTTGGAGTTGCAGTCAGAGCCTGGATTGGCCTGTGGGGTGAGGAAATTCCTCACTAGATTTTTGCCAGTATTTTCTCTGCAGGATTGCCAGTATTCGGCATCCAGTATTTCACTGTTGCTTAATAATAAAACCCTCAGTTGTTCCACTGGTTTTCCCAAGTTGGGTTTTCCCGGGGACTTTTGTCCAAAAACAATTGTGTTATTTTTGTGTGCGCTAGCATTTCTTCCAGCGTTTATTCTTCCACAGTTTTATTTGTGTAGATTGCAGTGTGATTTATTCAGTATTTGTCATAGCAAACAACAAATAAATTGTTAAATAAAATTAACAATTACGAGAATAATTTCCACTTGCTGCAATAGGGTCCCAGTTTGGAATTTTCACATGGTATCAGAGCGCACATGATTAGCCGAAGATCTCAAAGGTGAAAAGAGAAGGAATTTTGCTGCTCAGTGTGGGCAGCAGGCCGAAATTCCCAAGGGCAGTGCAGTCATTCTGCCAGGAAGCCGAGTTACTTGTGGAGGTTCGATTTTTCTGAGTGAGGGGCAGAAAAATTCAATCCTACCAGATAGAGTGATTCCAGAGGCAGCGGGAGCAACTCAGATTTTTCGTTGACAGATCTCTAGCTAGACGCAATGGTTTTGCAACAGTTTGCTAAAGCAGACCCAGCGTCGGGTGGAAGAGAGTACACACAAAGGGAAAATTTTCATCAAGGAACTTCTAGTCTCAAGAAGTTCGATTTTTCTTTGCAGATCAACGGTCATTGTGAACAGATCTTCTCACTCCAAAAAAGGAGTGCGAATAGCAGAGTAGCAGTTGAGCAACAACAAAGAGGAAGTTTTCGACAATTCATTGAGATGGCCATCGTTGGGCTTTGTGATCAGGACAGGTTGGATGGAGATTCCAACTACACCATTTGGAAGGCAAGGGTGTCCCTCTAGATGAGTATGGCCTGAAAGCCTATATTGATGTAGTGGTAGCAATTCCCACAGATGCAAATCAGCTGAAAGAGTACAAGAAGGAGATGGCATAGGCGAAACAGTTGATCCTAGATAAAGTCTGGGATCATGTTGTTTCACATATAGCTGGCAAAGATACTGCCAAGCAGATGTGGGATGCTCTCGCCACGTTGTGTCAGGGTGCTTCCGAGCAGCGAAAGATGTACCTTGAGGAGAAGTTGAGGCTCATCCGGATGCAGAAGGGGGAAGGCATAGACCCCTTCCTCACCAAGATTCGGGAGGTCCAGGACCAATTGTCAGCTGTTGGGGCAATGCCTCAACCCCTAGAGCTTGTGAGATTGGCACTCAACAGTGTCTCCGAGGACTGGCAGGTCTTTGTCCAAAGAGCTCCATCAATGGCAGCAGCAATGGACAAAAGCAGGTGATGGAGGAGGAGAATGTGGCCCTCGCATCAAAGGGTCCCAGTCAGGGACAAGGGGAGCAGAGGAAGAAAAGGAAGGACCTATCAATGATCAAGTGCTTGAAATGTGATGAGCTTGGTCACTACAGTACCCAATGTCCTCTCGGGAAGAAGGACAAGGAGGCGAAGTAGACCAATAGGCAGCTTCAGCAGAGATAGATAGGCTTTCCTCCAGGCTAGAGGAAGACTTCACTATGTTTGTCGACATACCTCCAGGAGTGAGGTGGGGTGACTTGGTGTTATAGCCCCAAAGTGTTATAGATGGGTGTAATATTCCTAACCCGGAATATTCACAAAACCCCAGCAAAAACTCCAACCAAATATATGCAAATGATATAATAACCTAGGAGCGATAAAATAATAGTGGAACAGTATATAATAATGTAAACCGGAAATATAAGCAGATACACAAAAATGCAGCAAGAAATGCTAAGCCATTTTATTATACTGAGCAATAAAATGAGTACAAGAGGTGATCAGACATATGGCACCTCGTCTTGCACAAGGCAAGTGAAGAAATACTCTCAGAATGACAAGAATGGCCTCTCTGCGTGGATGTTGTTGCTGTGCTACTGCTACTACTAAGAAACAAATGATGATTTGGGGTTGTTACCCTACTCGGAAAATGCCGAAACTCTGGATTCGAGCTCTACTCAAGAAACCCAAAAAAACCCAGAAAGCTTTCCTGGAATGGCCAACCCCCGAAAAACACCCTCTTGCGGTTCTGCGCAGTTCCTCAATGCCCTGCGCTGCCACTAAAGAAAACCCCTCCAAACTCTGCCTGAAACCCTGCCAAAAATCCTCCAATGAGACAAAAGTTGGACCCCTGCTCAATCTCCCAACATAAATCCACCTGCAAACCCCAATCCAGCGCTGCAATCAAAAGAACAGCGTCCCTCTCCAAGTGTTGTGCAGTCCTCCAAAAAGCTGATAAACTGCTGCTGAAATGATGATAAAAATACTGTCGCAATACTGATGGAAATACCTTGCCCAAGCAAGCACTCAAAGTCCCCCGGGGCTAAGGGTGAGATTTCCGAACGGAGACACTCGATGCACTAAACAGTGTTGCAGACTAGCTAAACAGCCAGCGTGCTCAGAAGTCGAACAACTAGCTCAAAATGCACAGCACTGAATGATCCAAAATGAGGGGGTTCCTCTCTATTTTATAGCCTCTGCCTCTCACAATCCCTAGGCTCACCTTCTCCTGCGTGATCCCCTTCTTGCCATGTGTTCCTTTCCTCCTGCGCAGTCCCTCCATGTGTCTGCGTGGGCCCCATTTATGCGTCCCCCTTTAACCCCCTTAGTTCCCCCTTAAGTCACAACATTGCGCTACCTAGGAAGTGACTTTTTATTCTAAAGTGAGTTATGTTCCCCTTTCCTCACTTTTTATTTACAAATAACTATAGAAGGCAAAAATTGAACAAAATCGAATATTCCAATTAGCCATAGCTTATTAGGAATATTACAGTCTCCCCCCGGCAAAATGTTGCTTGTCCTCAAGCAACTGAAGTGATGGATGTTGTAAGATCTTCTCACTCTCCCAAGTGGCATCCTCATCCGGCAAATTCTTCCACCTCACCAAGAATTCCAAGACCATCCTACTCCGTAGCCGCCTCTCCCTAGTGTCAATGGTAGCCTCCGGCTGCAATACCAGATGCCCCTCATCATCCATGGGTGGTAGCTCATCTGTCACGGTCACCTGTTGCCCCAATGCCTTCTTCAGGCATGATACATGAAAAATGTTATGAATCTTGCTACCCTTGGGCAACTCCAACTCATATGCAACTTGTCTAATCCTGCGTATCACCCTATATGGCCCATAAAAGCAGGGCTTGAGCTTCTCAGCGCCCTTCTGCTTCAGTGATGACTGTCGGTAAGGTTGTAATCATAGGTAGACCATTTCCCCTACCTCGAACTGCCTCTCCACCCGACCCCTGTCGGCATACAGCTTCTGCTGGTTCTGCGTTGTAGCCATGTTATCCTTGAAAGCTCGGAGGATATCCAGACTCTCTTGGATCCAAATCTTGGCTCTAGGAGCCCTGTTATCACCAAACATCACGTCGACAAAAGATAAAGGATGATACCCATATAAGGCATAGAATGGTGACATACCAATGGACATGTGATGTGAAGTATTGTAGCAGTACTCCCCCAGATGCAACCACTTCAGCCATGCTCGCTGTTGCCCACTGACATAGTTACGCAAGTAGCCCTCCAGCCAGTTGTTAACTATATCCGTTTGTCCATCCGTCTATGGGTGATAGCTAGTACTCGATGTCAACTCTATCCCAACCAATCGGAAAAGCTCCTGCCAAAACCCGCCCATGAAACGGTTGTCCCTGTCACTGACGATGGTCTTAGGAAGACCATGTAGCCTGAAGATCTCCCTGAAGAACAGCTCGGCCACCTGTGCTGCTATATAGTGTGCGAATATGGCAAAGAAATGGGCGTACTTCGTCAGTCAATCAACGACTACAAAGATACAATCCTTGCCCTGTACCATGGCCCTATGATGAAATCCATCGAAATACTCTCCCATTTCCCCTCCGGAATGGGAAGAGGCTGCAATAATCCTGCGGGATGGCTCATCTCTCCCTTGTTCCTCTGGCAAACATCGCACTCCCGGATGTGTTGGAGTACGTCCTCCTTGAGGCCCTTCCATGAGAACTTCTCCCTAATGGCCCTGTAGGTTTTGGTAAAACCCTAATGTCCTGTCAATGGGGAATCATGTGATGCCCGGGGTATCTTCTTCTTGAGCTGAGACCCCTCAGTCAAGAAGGTCCGGTCCCTGTAATAGATGATCTCATCAACCACCCTGTACCTGTCATTTGCCACCTGCCCGTCCAGAACCTCACATGCAAACCTGTCCTTGGAGTACTCTACTAAGAGTCGAGCCCTCCAATCGGTATCCAAGCTCATAAGAGACAACGTGGCTGGTCTACGTGAAAGGGCATCTGCTACCACGTTGTTCTTACCCTTGAAATACTCAATGTCAAAGTCATATGCTTGGATCTTGCTGATCCACTTCTGCTGCCTCTCCTGTAGCTGCTTCTGCTCCAAAAAGAACTTGAGGTTATTGTGATCAGTCCTCACACTGAACCTGTTACCCACCAAATATTGTCGGTACTTAGCCAATGCATGCATGATGGCCAGCATCTCCTTGTCGTATATAGAATACAACCTCTTGTGCAGAAGGAGCTTCCGACTCTCAAAGGCTATAGGGTGACCTCCCTGCATCAATACTGCGCCGATCCCCTCTCCTCACGCATCACACTCCAAGAGAAATGGCTACGTAAAATCTGGCAACGCAAGCACTGGGCAGCTACTCATAACCTCCTTGAGCCTGTCAAAGGCTCGCTGCGCTGTATCTGACCAACTGAATGCCCCCTTCTTCGTCAAATCTGTCAGGGGTGCAGTAAGCTGTGAGAAACCTTTGACAAACTTCCGATAGTAAGTGCAAATGCCAATGAATCCTCGAAGTTTCGTCACATTTCTCGACTCCGACCATTCCCTGATGGCCCTGATCTTCTCCTCGTGGACCCTCACTCCGTCCACCCCTATGATGTGTCCCAGATACAACATCTCCGTCAACCCAAACTCACACTTGGAGAGTTTGGCATGGAACTGCTGCTCCTATAAAATACGCAATATTGCCTCAATGTGTTGGAGATGCACCTCCCAAGTCCTGCTGTAAATGAGAATATCATCGAAGAATACCAACACAAACTTCCTCAAATGACTACGGAAGAAGTGATTCATGCAGCACTACAATGTAGCTGGGGCGTTGGTTAGCCCAAAAGGCATCACCAAGAACTCAGAGTG
>APFE030506890.1:54882-92217 GCA_000404065.3 Pinus taeda
ATGATCTATTTGATTAGGTACAAGGAGCTAAAGTGTTCTCAAAAATTGACTTAAGATCGGGCTACCATCAAATAAGAATAAAAGAGGAGGACATTTACAAGACAACATTATGTACCCATTATGGTCATTACGAGTTCGTAGTGTTGCCATTTGGCCTCACAAATTCCCCAGCCACTTTTATGAGTCTAATGCATGGTATTTTCCAACCCTACCTTGATAAATTTGTATTGATTTTCATTGATGACATTTTAATGTACTCTAAGAATCAGGAGGACCATAAAGAGCATCTGAGAATAGTATTACAAACTCTGTGGGAAAATCAGTTATATGCTAAATTCAGTAAGTTTCATTTTTTCAAAGATCAAATTCATTACTTGTGTCATGTTATTTCAGTCGATGGAATAGAAGTAGATCCAGAGAAGATCAAAACAATCATGGAATGAATAGCCCCAAATAATGTCATTGATATCCGATCATTCTTGGGTTTAGTTGGGTACTACCGTCGATTCATTGAGGGATTTTCAAAAATCTCCTTTCCAATGACCTCCTTACAGAAAAATGGGTGTGCTTTCAAATGGATAATTGAGTGTCAACAAAGTTTCGAAAAGCTGAAACACCTGCTTATTACTGCACCAGTGCTAAAAGTGGCAGATCCAGAAAATTCTTTCATGGTTTACACAAATGCAAGTAAAGAGGGTGTAGGTGGAGTGTTGACACAAGAAGGAAAGATTATTGCGTATGAATCACGAGAATTGAAGGAATATGAACAGTGATATTCTACATATGACCTTGAGTTGACAGCAGTAGTGCATGCACTTAAAATGTGGCGACACTACTTGCTGGGGAAGAAATTCCTATTATTAACTGATCATAGCAGCCTTACAAATTTCTTCAACCAGTCTAGCTTAAACACTTGATAGGCCAAATGGACAACATTCTTAAGCGAATTCGATTTCGACATGAAACATCTTAAAGGAAAGGAAAATCGAGTGGGCGACGCATTGAGCAGAAAAGTACATTGCATTTATGAGGTCCAAATGAGCCAAGCAAACTCAAATATCCTTGAAATCATAAAGGAAGCAGCTATGAAATATCCGGAGTATACCTTCCTTTGGCAACAAACAAAGGAGGTCCTGCTAAAAAACGAAGCATCTGAATTTGAAAAGATTCTGACAATCTTCTTACTTTTAAAAACAGAATTTATGACCCTAACCAAAACTCAGTTAAACAATTGATATTGGATGAATTTCATAGAAAACTATGTGTTGGTCATCCGGGGTACCAGAAATTATTTTCAGCCATCAAAAAAGGGTATTATTGGACCGTGTTAAGAAAGGATGTCACTGAATATTTGTGCAAATGTTTGGAGTGCCAGCTGGTGAAGGCATAACATCAGCATCCCACAAGTTTTCTACAGCCACTGCCCATTCTAGAATGGAAATGGGAAACCATATCTTTGGATTTTATAACTGGCTTACCTTGTACCAAAAAACAACATGACTCAATTATGGTGGTAGTAGACAAGTTGAGTAAAACTGCTCACCTTATACACATGAAATCCACTTACAAAACTGTGGAGATCGCAGACATATTTATGAAGGATATTTTTCATTTACACGGAATACCCAAAGTGGTAATCTCCAATAGGGATGTAAAATTTACATCCACCTTCTGGAAAACTCTCTTTTCAGGATTAGGTATTCATATACAATTTAGTATCCCCTATCACCCCCAAACATATGGACAAACTGAATGAGAAAATCAAGTGTTGGAGTACATGCTACGCATGTTCGTAATGTAGCAACCACATAAATGGGAGGATTATCTCCATTTAGTGGAATTTGCATATAATAATGGACATCATGAGTCATTAGGCATAAACCCCTTTGAGGTGTTGTCTGGAAAGAAGTGCAGGGTGCCCATAGACTGGAATAACCCAGTTAATAAATTCTCATTGGGGCTTGACATGCTAGCAGAAATGGGGAAGACATTTAAGAAGATTCGAAAAAGTATAAGGGTAGCCCAAGATAGACAAAAAGTGTATGCAAATAAAAAGAGATCATACAGAGAATTTCAACTCGGGGATCATGTATATTTAAGAGTAAAACCCCAGAAAATCTCCTTACAATGGCAGGGTTGTGCTAAGTTAGCACCCCGATATTGTGGACCTTTTCAAGTTTTGGAACAAATTGGGTCGATGGCCTATAAGCTTGCATTACCCAGCCACATTCAGGGCCATAATGTGTTCCACGTATCCTTACTAAAAAAATATGTGTATAACCCTCAGCACATTATTAACTAAGAAAACATTCAGGTAACTAGTGAAGTGGGATATATGACTTTTAGAGCCATTTTTTTTATTTATTTAGTAGAATCATGACTGAGTTGTTGGTTGCAAGTCAAACTGGAAGGCAAGTTCCTAGCAGAACCTGTTCGTATTCTCGACCAAAGAGAAACCACCATGTGGAAGCGAGTCATCACCCAAGTTAAAGTGAAATGGAAACACTTTGGCCCGGATGAAGCCACCTAGGAAGAAGAAGAATTTATGTGAAAAGCCTATAGGCGTTGTTTTCTGAAAGTGAAATGAACACTAGGGACAATGTTCTTCATATGGGGGGGGGAGATGTAACACTCCAAGGTGCATGAAATTACTAAGGTTAATAAGTTAATTTTCTTATCTGTTACTTTAAATTTTACTACATTATGTTGTGTAACAATAAGTGATTGAGGTTGAAAGGCCAAGAAAAATAAATTATGGTTACCTAAATATTTGGAATGATACATTAACAAAAAATAGAAATTGTTTACAAGAATTAAAAGAAATAGTTACAAAGACATTTACCTAATCTGCCCTGAGGGGAGATTTAGAGGGGAGCAAAGAATCCAGGAGAGATCCTTGAGCTAGAGGAACCAATGGGACAACTCTCAAGAAAGACAGTCAAAAAAGAGTACAGGACTTGGGGGCAGGATTGTAGTCCAGGAACCCAAGGTACTTGATTGTAACTGAAAATCATTAATTGTGACACCAACAGAAAGTGCTTGGGGGAGAGTCTAGATGTAATTTCCAGAACTCATGGCAAGGAGGAGAGACTTTCCAAAGAGGATTATTGGCTAATTGTTCCTATTATTATAACAAATAAGTACCATGAAATGATTAATTTAAAAATAGGTACTATGTTATAGATTAATAACTTAATTGATTGGGTAGGAACATCTTATTGTCTTCAGTATAAAGAAACTATGTGTATGCAGTACAGATAAGTAAGGAAATTCTTTAGAAAAGATACATTATAAAAAATAGACAGAGTGTATTTAATTTCTTTCTCGGGACAGGTAATAATAAACACTCTCTGATAAAACTATGTAAAGAATATTACAGGTAATTTTCGTGTATAAAATATTTAAAACAATATACAACAAATAAGCTTACGCTCCTAAAGTATTCAGAACGAGTTATGCAAAAACCTTCATGGAATACACCCAAGGAATAATTACATTGTGTGTGCCGAGACAATACACATATGTGACTGCTTCATCATTTAACTACAAACTAGGAAATGCAATGAAGAACTATTGGGAAAATAGAAGTACCACCTCATCCATCACCATACAATATCTATCGATTTACAAATAAACCTGGTATAAACCTTTATTCTACAAACCCTTTCAAAATATTTATTTCCATAAAGACCGAACAATATTTGATAAACCATAACACTCTAAAAATTGGATCAGAGATAACCAACCCATTGCGAAGTAGGAAATGACATACTCGAAATATCAAATTAACTTAGCAATGTGTTATATAAATAAGCAGTTACTCCATTATGAACAAATAGTTGCAGTTCCAAAGTGACCCATTGAGTCCTTATGACCGAAGTCGCAACATTCTTAACTAATAACTTAATTGACATAAGAGTAATTATAACAGTAAAAATGAAATATGTTTAGGGATTGGAAAAGTCTTTCCCATATTTTTCAAACCACACACAGAGTCTATTGACTCGCTTAAACAGCTAATTAATTAAGGATTACACGAAATCTAGGCAGCTCTTTGAGCTCGATTCTATGAAACATCAAAACCCTCTTTAACTAAACTGTTGAGGACCAAAATGCCAACCTGGAAATGACTAGGAAAACAATAAGAGTTTCATTATTGAAGGGTAGGTCCCAGACTTTCACAAGAAGAATAGGGCAAAGGAATACCTGGAATAAACCACAATCAAACATAAAAACCATTTCATAGCCATCTAACAAAGATAAGAAAATGTGGAAACACATGCAAAGGTTTTAGTAGAGTGACACCTAAAACTGAAGGACATACTCTCCAAACACCCACCTTCTCATTCACCGAAACCCTTAAATAAATCATTCTAAGCTTAAGAATATGTCAAACTCATGAGTCTCTGTGTTGTTAAGGTTTACCTTCCGAACCCTAGAGCAAAACCATTGTCCTCATTCTGAAATACCTTCAACCCATCCTGGACAGAGACAATAGCTTGTTAGCCTCAGAAAGAGCCATGTCCTCCACACAAAAACTAAAAGAACTACTGACAGGAAATTTCAACCGGCACTTGCGTTCTCCAGTCCCACCATCATAACTGGTGCAAGCCTCAGGAGGAGGGATTGTCTCACTATAACCCTCAGTGACTTAATTTTCCATTACAGAGCAACAAGAAGATGCAGACCAAAGGTAACAATGAATCCACATAATGTTGGGCACGAGAAAGTGGTTAGGTGATAAAACCCTACCCAACCACCACCATCGGATCATCAGACAAGAATCAATGGAGGAGAGGTGGGACAGATGGCATTAGAATGATAAACTAAGTAGCAATTAAATGTATCATCATTGGTCGAGATCATGCCATGATTCACCGTGTATGAATACCAACTCAGCCAAAGCAGGGCAGTAAATGCCATAGTACCGGAGGCCATGTGATCTATTAACGTTAACCTCCATGGCAGCATGGTAAACTATGCAAGCATTAAGCACATGTTAGGATATCCCGACACATAGGAAATAGTTAAGTATAACTTGGTCTAGTTTAGAGTTAGGTAAAGTGTGTTTCTTTACTATGTACTTTTGTAACTTACAATTTGATGGTCATGATATGTTCTAGACATGAAGTGATTCGACAATTCATTCTCTCCTCGGTATTGGCGACACTTGATCCGTGGCTTAACACCCGATTGGTCCAGAATCTCTATTTAAAGAGCATGGAGGGTCATTTGTAGGGTGACCATTCATGAGAGAAGCTTATGTAAATTTTCTTTCTTTTATTAATAAATTGCCTGAAGTGGCCACGTTGGCTCAGTCGTGGACTGTTTCCCTCTTTGAGGGTTTTAACCACGTCAAGAATACCAGTGTATTGATCTGTGATCTGTTGTGAGCAATGTCCTTTGGTGTTCTATCTAAGGAACTTACCCTGTAAATTCCTACAATACATACAAGTTTAAATTGCATTTATCAGCAAAGTACATTGCACCCTCTACACTGTCATTCAACTCTTCAAAGAAATCTCTTTGAAATGTCGTGAAGAGTAGTACCAGTGTCAAACAACTTGGCATCTCTCCAAGAATCAAATGAAGCTTTAAACAAATCTTGATTTATGCCAATGTTATAATGAGCAACAACCAAATGACCAAATCCAGAAGCTTTATCTTTTTCTTCCTTTTGGCCTTTGATACTCTCCCATGGGATTCTACGTCTTTGCTTCATATCCACTCCTACCACAATGAACACAATGAAGATTAAACATGTCACCTTGATTGTGCCTACCATCCCTTGCTTTTGAAATTTTTCTTTCCACATCCTCTCTTACTACCTTCTCGTCTAAAAGAACCAGGTGACTAATTCTTTCCCTTTTGAGCAAGGCACGCAATCTCTCCACTAGGTCGATCTATCTTCTTACCAAAAGCCTTTCTCACATTCTGCAAATTTCTCCACCAAAGAGTCAATATCGGACTTTAAGTTGTTCGCTAGCTTGAGGTGATTCAAGATAGTGAGATTTTGTGGGGTAGAGGACCTTAATGAAGGTCCTAAGAGCAATGTCTGTCTTATCCAATACCATCAACATCATGCATGATAGCTTTAATTTTAGAAGCGAAAGCCATGGGATCATTATCCTTCATTTCTAGGTTGAAAAGCTTCATTATGAATTGAATTAATGCCAATTATAAATGTGAACCATACAAATCTTGCAACTTCTTCAAAGCACTCCAAGAATATTTGATAGATATGATATGACAACTCGCCTCTTCACTTATAGAAGCAATAAGCAAGGCATAACCTTACTAGTCTTTATTTGTCCATATGGAAATCTCTTTATTTGTTGTTGCTATGGTAGGTTTGGTATCGCCAACACAAAAGACGACCCAAAGACCGTTGGAGATTAGAGTACACTCAATTCTCCTCGACCATTCTAGATAGTTCTCTTTTCCACTGAGCACCACACCAACAAAGGAAAGAAGAGAATGCATTATTTGCCCTCAACGACTCCTCATAATCCAACTTCATTTCAAATAATATTTGAGTGTTGAAGATCTTTCGTTTCATGAGATTAAGCCACACAGCTTCTAGTGCTAAACATGAATATTAAGCAATGTCATTGGCATCATGGCCTCGTGCATACTTTTGTTACTATGTCTTCCCAAGGTGAAGGTGAGAATAAAAGGGTGAATTGCTACAATTTCAAAAGATCTAGATATATTAGTATGTCTATCTATTCATAAATAGTTCGTTGCTGTGTGTAAAGTATCTACATAGTAAAAGAACAATCTGTAATGAAATACAGAGATTGTGCCCTAGGTTTTCCTTAACCACTAGGGTTAGTACTATTATTATTTTTGAACCAAGTTTTCGTTCAGAAAATACTATCACTATTCAACATAACTTTAATAAATAACTCTGATATGTTAACCATATAGTGCAAGTTTAATCCTTTAGTGATTCAACCATACAATCATCAATCATTCAAAATAAATTCAGTCAGTCCTGACATAATTCCAAAGGATACCTTACAAAGTTTGACAGTTTGACTTCTAAATGTTATTCCCTATTAACTTAATCTAATTGCACAATTCTGTTCTTATACGATTCTAGCCAAAAATGCTTCAAAACGTAAGATACCGTGATAATATCTTAACTTCGAGAATGGAATGCAAATATCTTCAAGCTAAAAGTGTTGAAAATAGTACTAAGGAGAGGTGTTACTAGGCTTTTATCCCTTTTAGCCTAGTGAGCGAGCACATTAAATTATATTTCTGTATTGATGACATTTATGAGTTATATTAATGTCATGGGTGGAAAAGGTACTTAGAAGTGTTGTACCATGTACTTTTTCTAATATTATAGTCACTTGTACTTTATAAAGTGACTTTATGTGAAAAGTACTAAGTGTACTTTTCTAATATTAAAGTGGAGTGAAAAATCACTTTATGAGAAAAATTAGAAAAGGTACACAACTTGAAAAATGTACTAGGAGACTTAAGTGATGGGGCCATGTATGAGGGGGGTCATTTGGGAGAATTGACCTCAACCACACATCTTGAGATTTGAGGATGAAATCTCAACCATTGGATAATAGGTTTATGGATTCAATCTTTTCTAAGGAGACAAAAGAGGAAAAGGGAGGCTCATTCTTCACTTCACACGAGAGAGAGTGTGAAGAGAAGAGAAGAGAAGAGAAACTTCATGAAGGAGAGAAATCGCAGCTAGAGAAGAGGAGCTCGAATCCCAAGGAGGAGAACCTTCAACATACACAAAAATCGGCGAAGAAACAACAGCACGATTTTCGAGGGTTTCGTTGAGGAGATTACAACAGTTATCAAACCCAAAATTTGAGGCACGAATTTCAGGACAACTGCCATAGGCAGCACAAAAATCGAGGGACTACTTAGCTATTGTCAGGCACAAAAATTGAGACAGACAGTCACCCCTTCAGAGCAAAATTTGAGGCACCTTCCAACACAGAAATCGAGGCAAGGTTTGCATAGATTTTAAGGCAAATTTTGGGCACAAAATTCAAGACATTAAGCTGTGAAAAAATGCAAAAATTTTGGGGATGTAATTTTATTTTCTACAAGAAGGATGATCGATCCCTGTTCTCAGTTCAAAATTACTCTGCGCCACTTCAGTGCTCTGCTGGAATCACAAACTTCATGAGTATGTCTTTTGGTCTCTGTTCTTGTCCTTAAAAAATGCTTCCTCTTTGTACTACAGGACCGATCTTCAATTTTGTAAATTTGGCCGCAAAAAACCTTGCTACCGGATTTGTCTTCCGCACAAAAACATTATTGTCACTCTTCTATAAGACCCCACAAAACAAACACAAATAATTTGCTTTAATCACATAAAGGTTTGCATCAATCACTGCTTCAATCCTAGGTTCGAACTCACCGATGAGATTGCTTCATGAGCACGAGGTCGCTGCCAAAATAAATTAACTCATGCGCATTTCCTCTACCCGTAATTCATATACTTCACATGTTTGATAAAATAATCTGCCTAGAATGGGTCAATGGCCCACTCATAGGGTTGACCTTTTCCAAGATGAGGGAAAAAATTTGCTGCTTACAATTTATCGGAAACATGTACCAAACAAGAAGACCAAATACAACGGAAACCTCGTTGTCCAGATAGAACTTGTTCTAAAATCCAATATCCCAGAATTCGCTGCCCACCCAGAAACTCTTTTGCCAAAACAGAGAGAAGAAAGAAAAAAAGGATGTCAACTAGGGTGGAATCTTTCACCATCGAAATTGATGAGAGAGAATGGGGTCTTAAAACCCTCAAAGCTAATGCTCAAAATACAAAGAAATGATCCACCATTGATGATCCAAAATGAATTCAAGCCTCCTCTATTTATAAATTTTCTAAGGGGTTTCATCTTTTTTAATTGATTGAGTGACCCTTACTCAAAACTCCAATTTTGGGTTTTTTCGCCCAGCGAACCCAAACTTGCCCAACAATGGTTATTTTGGGTTTTAATCCCCTTTATGGAGGACTATAGCCTACGGGGACAGATAGGCTAAAAAGTCCTAATTGTCCTCAATTTGTAGAGGACATTACACAATCACATGTATTCCACTGATCACTTGCTCATATTGGGTTTGTTAAATATCGGAATGTGGTTGACATTGATGTCAAGTTGTCAACCCTAGCAGCACCAAAAGATGCTCTGCCTTTGTTGATCAAAATGACATAGCAAATCATGGTTTCTTGCGCCAAGAGCACCCTTGCTGGATTCTCCTCGTCATGTCGATTCTGACGGTATGTGGCACGCCACATAAGCCCTAACGGTGTGAGAGTTCTGTTGAATTGAAATTTGAGCCCCCATCATGTGGTCAACAACCCCAAACAAAAGGACAATGTGGCAGCCCACCATTGGACATTCTTGCATAAAAGAATTTTTGGATTATTAAAGGAATTCCATTGATCATTTTTGGACCAATGCACTATTAGATTATTAAAGGAACTATTTTTAAATGATTTTTGGACCAATATTTTTGTTTGAAATTCAAATTTTAATTTTAATTTATGAGGTTTCCCTCCTAAAGTTCCTTAAGTCGGCTAGCCCTCATATGTGACCCTCCAAATCTATATAATTCCATTCGTTAGCTCTCCTTGAGCAAGCATTCAATGCACACCCTATAAAGTGATTTTGGTCTGAAACATTTTTGGCCCTATGGAAGATAGATAAATCAAACAAGTTGCCAGTTCTGGAAGGATTTTGAAGCCTTTGATTAGGATCAAGGGATTCATTTTGTTTATGGTTACAGGTTGCTCTTATATCCTGTGAAACATCATGAAGAAATACTCTGAACTTTCGGCCGTCATTATGGATTAAATCTGAAATACCTGCGGCTTGTGTTTTGATGGAAGAATGGCATTCTTCTAGAACGTTTTGCAAGGTTATTTAAATTTGACCTTACTCTAATTCTCTGCGGCAGACTTAAACCAAGGATTAGCGAAGAATTCTGTGTGTGATCTGAGGCATGTTGCACGTCTAGGGCAGAGGTTTAAGAGCCTCAATCTGTGGCCCAGTTAAACAAGGACCAGCAAAAATTTTGAGTGTGATCTGAAGCCTGTTGAATGTCTAGGGCAGAGGTAATAGCCTCGATCTGCGGCCCAGTTAACTGATCTTCTGCGGCAGACCTGAGCAAGACTGAAATGCATCTTAAGGAAGAGATAACATGGAATTATGTCAACACTTGTGATTTCTATTCCTCAAACCTTTGGTCTGTGGGCTTGAGAACTTATTCTAGCTTCGAGGCATTTATATATAAAGTCTCAAGCAAATAAAGAGGCTTAGATGTCTGCACAGTATGAAAGGGTATCCTACTATTTGTAGCAGGCATCACTTGTAGTTTTCGGCTTGGTAAGTAGTGCAGATCTTGATGCAGACCTGATTTCGGTGAGTACTTCTGAGGTAATTTTTAAACTATCTAGATCTGAGGCAAGGGTTGTGTATGCTTGAAAAAAATGTTGTATTACAGCCTCCTCAAATCATCTTCACTCACAGTCCTGTGCAATTTGGATGCCCTAACCCTGAGATTTGTGAAAGCTTATTGTATAAAGTTCAAGCCTCAAGCAAAGGCAGATTGTAAACACAGGGGTCAAGTCTTAATGATGAATTTGAGTCGAAGGGTTTTCTTATTTGTCCACAGCTAGCAACAGACCTAAGATACAAGGCAGAGATCATTCTTCATCTGTTGTGGAGGACTTTAATGATAATCACTGTCTCATCATCAGATCACCACAGAATTTTGAAGGACATCAGAATGCAGGTACATCAGGTCAGTATTATGGGTTTCATTGTCTGACTGAATATCTGGATTCTGTAGTAAGGGTTTCTAAAAGATATTGTAGCATTCTCTTCAGAAGACAGTAATTGAACACTTATGTTGCGGCACTATTTTGCAACTATTGAAGAAGTCTGTAGTTAGGGTTTTCATATCTTACAGTAATAAGCGGTCTGGGCTTCATCATCATTTTGGCTACAGTAAGGGTTTTATCTTTTTTTTTTGCTAAGGCAAGAGCGGATCTTTCTATTCAATATAAAAAAGAGAAATAGTGTACAAAAGGCTTAACCCACAACTAGCCATTAGATCTTGAGCTAAAGATCCAGTGGCTGAGAGACATTTCGGGTGGCTAACCAGCACACCATTTAACAATCAGAACGGATCCGATGGACTCAGTAGATCATAATTGATAATTCTATTGGCTCCATTTTTCACATAACCATCGTTTAATTTCTCCTCCAAATGGGTCGTGCAAGCAGCTTGAGCTTTAACCTCCGTTTCGGACCCACCAACAAGCTCGATTAATGCTGGCCATAGGTTGACCGCAATTGATCCAACGGTTAAGAATCATATCGCGCGGCCATAACCCACCAATGATTACCGCACGATGAGAGCGGTATTTCCTCCCCACCCTGAGCCACGTGTTGCGTGGTGAATGGAATCGCTTCCAAATGAATAATTAAATAGACAAAACACAAAACAAAAAAAAACAACAAAAACAAAAAACAAAAAACAAAAAAGCCTCCGGCCTGAAGGCGGTGCGATACATCGGAGACCACTTCAAGGGCAGTAAAGCAACCGCAAACAAAAAAGGGGTTTTGCAGTTGCCGCAAAAGACTGGATTCTGGTGCCTGGGCCAAAAGAAGACGAAGATCCCTTCTTCCAGCCATCCCCCTGAAACTTCTGGTTCGTTGTTGCCAATCATAGATCTGCATTCCAAAAGCAATCTTACTTGTGTCATAACTCTGCATAAAAGTCAACCAGATCCCGTCTCTGTGGCCCTGTTTCGGAATATCTTATTGTCCTCTTCTGCCTGACTACACCACTGCTCCCTTAATCTGTTTTGAGACGTCTCTCGCCATATCAACTTGACCCTGTCTTTAGTGCATATCACTCCTTGATTGGCCAAAATGTCTACCAATTTATTGGTCGTCCTTCGCACATGAGTGAAACTCATTGTGCGTAAGTCTAGGAGGTGAATTTGGATCCTTTGAAAGACCTGGATCAGCCTCCAATGACTTGAGACTTTTTCCGACTCTATTCCACAACATATTCTTTTAACCGAGTTAATGATCAACTCAGAATCAGCTTCAATAATAATATTCTGGAGATTATCCTGCTTTAGGAAATCTAAACACTGTTCAAGAGCCATTAATTCGGCCATATTGTTTGTAGCTCTTCCCAGATGGCAATGGAAAATAAAGAGAATACAGCCATTATCATCTCGTAGCACTCCTCCAAAACCAACAAGACCCGGGTTGCCTTTTGAGGCCCCATCAATGTTGAATTTCAAAAAACCCTGAGGGGGAGGATGCCAATAATCTGGCTTATTTGCTGGATTCATAACCTTCTTAACCATCCCCCGTGTTATAAGCCCCTGCATACCCAGCTGACAAAGTATCTGCATCTCTTTTTCCGAAGGTGGATTTTTTGGGGAGTTTTGCCCAATAGTGCCAACCGTTTCCTTGAGTTGTCTTAAGATCTGCTCAAAAATGTGTTGGGTGGTGCTGTGAACATTTTTGAAGATTCTATTGTTCCTTTCTTTCCAAACATTCCAAATTATGAAGCCTGGTATTAAAACCCAAGCCAGGCAAAGAAACTCATACTCAGAGAAGTTTCGTCTCGAGTTATTTAGGGTGTTGATAATGTTTGCTTTGTCCCTGTCCGTCTGTTGGAAAATTGTGGCAAAAATGTCCCACAACCTAGAGGTAAAAATGCAGTCATTGAGAAGGTGCTCCATTGTCTCCTCTTGGGCTTCACAAAGCCGGCATCTAGAAGGTTCCAGAACACCCCTCTTTCTAATATTATCCCAAGTCAGAATTTTTTTATGATGTACCAACCACATGAAGAGTTTAATTTTCATCCAAACTTGATGCCTCCAAAGGTTCTGCCAAACCCTGTCTGGTACATTGGAATCCAGCTCAACAAATATCTTCTTGGCTTCCTTAATATTGAAGGTACCTTCTTTATTGTTGCCCCATCTAAGTTGGTCATGCCCCTCTGAAACAAGAATCTTCCTTTGGTCCAAAATAGTCAGTAGTGCATCTACTTTTGCTTTCAAGGGGTTGTCATTCCCAAGTTCTATATTCTTCCAGGTTCTCCATTTGTCTTCTATACTGGTTTGTTCCCAAAAATCTCTAACCCTGAAAAGCCCTTTGGTATCCGTTTCTTTCTTAAGGTCCAGAAAGTCCTCTCTTAACATTGTAGGTTCTTGTTGCCATTTATCCTCCCAAACCAGAGCCAAGTCTCCTTCTCTGATTTCCCAGAAACAGTTTTTCTGCACTAAGCCTCTGTTCTCCCAGGCCTTATTCCAAATGTGGGATCCTCTTATGATTCCCGTCATCCTTATGTGATCATTATCTTGCCAAGTGTTGGCATATTTTTCTTTCCAAACCCTAGCCCACTGAGCCTTTGGTTCTTTCACCCAACGCCACCATAATTTTGCTCCTAAAACCTTGCTGAGTACATCTGGATCATCCAGTCCAAGACCCCCGTGGGTTTTCGGTTTGCATATCTTATCCCAGGCTACTAAGGCCCATTTCTTTTTTTCCTCCCCCTTACCCCAAAGAAAGTCTCTTTGAATGGTTCTAAATTGATGTAAAACTCCCTTTGGAGCTGGAAGTGCTGAAAGCATGAAGATTGGGATT
The DNA here is from genome assembly GCA_000404065.3 of Pinus taeda. Taxonomy (NCBI): domain Eukaryota; kingdom Viridiplantae; phylum Streptophyta; class Pinopsida; order Pinales; family Pinaceae; genus Pinus; species Pinus taeda. The sequence goes on from APFE030506890.1 coordinate 68,556, forward strand.
GATTGCAAAACAGCGTTTGTAAGCACCAACCGGCCCGCCAAGTTTAGAGATCTGATAGTCCATTTTTTGATTTTATCCTGCATCTTATTAATTACAGGCTCCCAGATGCTTTTGTGCAAAGGTTTAGCAGTTAGAGGAACTCCCAAGTACTTGGAAGGAAGGACCTCCCTTTGAATTCTGAAGATATTTCTCTGAATAGCGATATTAGTATGAAAGAAAAAAAATCTTAGATTTGGACAGATTTACCTCCATACCTGTGGCCATGGCAAAGTCACTCAGGATTTGTTTATAAGCAAGAGCTTCTTTTACCGTGGGGACTCCCTGCAACATAGTATCATCAACAAATTGTTGACGGGACAAAGCCTTTCCAGTTTCAGAAAGTTGGATACCCTTGATGTTACCCCCTTCTTTCGCATGCTTGATAGATCGCCCAAGTCCTTCCATCATGAAGATAAAGATAAAGGGAGAGAGCGGATCTCCCTATCTGAGACCTCTTGAAGGAGTAAAGGTCTTGGATGGAGAACCATTGACCAAAATTGAAAAGCTAGAAGAAGTGACCAGTGCCATAACCCATCTTACCCAGTTATGATCAAAGCCAAAGGCTAGAAGGACCTTCCTAATATAGGTCCAATTCAATTTATCATAAGCTTTGGCAAGGTCCAATTACATAATCATTCTTGCCTTCCTATTGCTTAACAATGAATGCATCACTTCATGCGCTTGAATGATGTTGTTGAGAATTTGTCTACCCTCCACATAACCTGATTGCTCCACAGAAACTAGAGTAGGAAGAAGGGATTTAAGTCTATTGGCGACCACTTTGGATATTATTTTATACACCACATTGCACAAAGCTATGGATCTGAACCTGTCCAGAGTCTGAGCATTATCCTGTTTGGGGATCAAGGAGATGAAAGAAGTATTGAGCGCCTTCAGAATGGTTCTATTCAACCTAGAATCCTCCACTACATTCATAATATCTTGTTTAACAATGCTCCAACAAGCTTTAAAGAAATCCACATTGAAACCATCAGGGCCCGACGCTTTGCCATTTTGCATCTCCTTAACTGCCTCACTGACCTCCTCTTCAGTCAATGGCCTGTTGAGATTGAAATTATCCTCTCTTGATACTAGTCTAGGTATATACCTTGTTAAGTCTTTGATAAAATGATCTCTGTCTGCATTGGTCTCCTTCGCTATACCTTGAAAGTGTTGGACTAGCACAGTTTCAATCTCTTCATGGGAATTGCGAAGATGACCTCCATCGTCCTTGATTGAAGATCCTATTGTGGGATCTGTTCGCCATGGTGGATCTGTGGAAAAAACTGGTGTTTCGTTCCCCTTCTTTTAGCCATTGCACTCTAGATTTTTGTCTCCAATATATTTCCTGTTGTTTACATAAGTTCTCCCAGTCTTGATGAAGTTTGGTGACTTGTTCATCTCTGCCCCTATCAAAGCCCTTTGTAATAAGAGTTTGATTGAGTGTCTACATTTTATCTTCAACCTCTTTTTTCACTGCAAAAATATCGCCAAATTCATTCTTGTTCCAGTCTTTGAGTCTGAGCTTGATGTATTTTAGTCTTTTGTGGAGCAGAAACATTCTTGTTCCCTGAATATGCAAATCTTCTTTCCACCATCTTGCTATATTGTTGATAAAATCTGGGTGGGTAAGCCAGATATTCTCAAATCTAAAAGGTCTATTCTTGGGGGTACCAATACCATGTACCTCCATTTGAACAAGCCAATGGTCCGAGCCACCAAAGGGGAAAATTCTCACTATCATTTCCTTGTCTGTGCGCATAAGGTCCTCTGAAAATATGAATCTGTCTAACTTTGAGGCTTACTTGAGACTCCCCTCCTCTCTTGTTGTTCCAAGTAAAGAGGTTATTATTCATTTCAGTGTCAACTAGCTTCATATTATCTATGAAAGCTTGAAATGTTGTAGAATCTTTGCTCAAAGTTCTTGTTCCTCCTTTTTTTTCCGACAGTGATTTGATCATGTTGAAGTCCCCGCCCATGATCCATGGAACACCTGCATGTCTATCTCTTAGTTCTACAAGAGAATCTAGAAATTTGAGTTTGTCATCCAGTCTTTGTGGGCCATAAACATTCGTGACCAAATAAGTCTCTCTATCTCCCACAAGCTGAATAATCACTGATAAATAATTCCTAGATGCCTCAGCATCTATTGTGCTAATCTTTTGGGGGTTCCAACTTCCAAAGAGTGAGTATGCCTCCTGCTGTATTATCTGCTTTAACTTCTAGAAACTCAAATCTATTGAGCCATTTGCTATGAATTTCTATGATTTTTTGAATGGAACATTTAGTTTCCTGGATAAAGATCATATCTGGAGCTTCTTGTTTCATTCTATTGCTAAGTATTCTTTGTTTTCTTTTACTACCTAAACCTCTGATAGTCCAAGTTGTAAACTTCATTATTAAAGATTTGTAAAGGAGTAACTAGATAGGTCTTTCATCTTACCTGAATCTATCATTAGCTTTCCACATTCCATCAATAACTCGTTCTGCTTTTTCCTGCCTCTTTTCTTTCCTGGGTTTCTGGGAGCTAATCCTGGTGTGGTTTTCATAGTTTCCACTCCTTCGTTGCCCTGCCTTCCATTGTTTCTTTGCCTTTCTAGCTCTTTGGCCTGAGTTTTCCATAGAAACAGCTGTTGTACTCGGTTGAACTCTTCTTGAGGTACTGAGTCTACCCCTCCCATGGTGCCATGTTTTAAGAATCATTCCAGATCTAGGTTTTCTCTTTCTAGAATCTCCTACAACTCATTATCCTTTGTTTCCATCTCACTCTGAGTCATTTCTCGATCCATTTCAAGTTCTCCATCGCTCAACATTGTTTCTTTCTATTTAGTAACATCATGTGCGTGTTCCCTATCTTCTTCTTTCTCCTTCTCTCCTGAGCTTCCTTCCATTACCTGATCTGCTTTTGGTATTTCTTCCTCTTCTTCGAGAACTTGGAACCTGTTCAGACTGGCCTGTTGCCCTTCTGTTTGTTGTTGCTTTGGCCCCCTTTCGCCCCCTTTCCCTCTATCTCCCACTTTGTGAAAGATTTCAGTGTCTTTCGTTGTGGTTGCTTTACTTCTGTTCTCTATTTTGCTAAGGAGGCAATCTCTAAATAGGTGCCCATGCTCATGGCATCTGCAGCATCTGAAAGGAATATGTTCATAATCCACTGTTTGCACCCATTCTTCATCAAAAATTTCCAAGATAACCTCATCTGGTAGGGCTCCCGATAGGTCAATCTTCACACATATTCGTGCGAAGGAAGTATATTTTCCCCTTCTGGTGGCCTCAGAGACTTTAACAAAACGCCCTAGTTTATTACCTATGGCGGATAACGATTCTGTTTGCCAGTAATCAAGAGGTAAGGAGTAGAGTCTTACGCAGACCGAGACTGAAGTAAAAGTTTCTCGTTCCAGGACAAAATTCATCATCCACAGCCGCATGTAGAGGCCCGCTGCCGCGTAGAAGTAGGGTCCCCCTTCAAACACCCTGTCTTTGTCCTCAATATTTGTAAATACCACCGTGAAGAATCCCTTTGACCCAAGGTGTAGGTCTATGCTTCCTTTCGGTTTCCAATGGTATTTAATCCACGTTTGTAATGCCTTTTTAGTGGGCCATAATCCCATGAATTTACAAATGATAGCATAGGTCCGCATGTGGTCCCTATGCACCTGCAGAGCAAGATCATTTAAAACTACTCTGGGAGTGACCTTAGTCTTGGGTTTACATGGCCCCTTTTGTGCCTTGTTTTCTGCTCCTTGTTTCTTGTCTTCTTCCTCATTGTCTTTCATGCTATTGACCTCCCTTGGTTTGGTAAAATCCTGATCCTCTTCCAGATTCTTTTTCCTTTCTCCTGAAGGCCCTCTGACAGATTCTAACGGTTTCTTACCACGGCTGGCCACTGCCTGCCTGTAGGAGGGAGTGGAGCTCCCTCCTTTGCGCGCCTCCATGGAGCTCAGAAACCTGAAACCCTAGCTATTCATCCATTGTTCGTTGTTCGCTCGTCCTCAAGGGTGAGAAACAATTTCAATAGCTACAATAAGGGTTTTATCATTTCACAGCAGTTTCATCATTTTCATGGCATTCACTGTATCAAAGGAATTGCTTCAGGATATCTCCAAGGCATCAACTGATAAAGTATTTCCAACATTAAAGACAAAGGAACGTTGTGTGCCATTTGTAATCAATGACCTCAGAGGCCCCCTTAACATGCTTACATGTATAATGAGTCATGAGATGTCTATAGATACCATGACAGCATAAGTAAGTTCTTATGATGTTTTTTGGTTTCCTACCAAATTGCAACCCTCAACAAAAATTGCAAACACAAACATCGTTCAAGCTACAAAATTTGATTGACTTCCAAGGCTAGGATTTAACCTGCTATTCAAGTTTTGTTTAAAGTTATTCATTCATTAAACCATGTGCTCAATGACTCCTAGCAAATGGACAGTGGCATGTACCAAAGAAAGTCCTCCAAACTATAGAGGGTCCTTTTCTCCAGTGAACTCAATGTACATATCTCGCCATTCCCCTCTGAAACGTTCAAACATGGAATATTTACAAAAACACCAAGGAAGAGAAAATTAATGCCAACGTACTAACAACCTATGCCAGAAAATGCCAATGGTCTTCTTTCCAATGACTAGCACAACAGATTAGGGTTTTCCTAAATGTGTGGAGCATTTTAGGGTTTCCATACACTGGTGATAAATGAATCTCAATGCACAGGCATGGATTGGAAAACAAATTGCAGAGGTAGAGGGGCAAATGAATAATTGATACACTCAAATTGCAAAGTAGACGGACAAAGAAGCTCTAGAGATCACTGAGTTCTCAAAAATTGACACCAAGCTCTGATACTATTGACAAGCTTGGGAACGAATAACTCCACGTAGTGAATTGCATTTAATTTAAGTGAGCCATACAATAATACAACGAGAAGTGAACTTTGGTTTCATAAACTTTCATCTTCCAAATGACTCTTCATATTTCTCCTAAATCAATATTTACAGTTACCATAATCCAAGGATTAGGTATCTAAAAGTGATTCCCTATGTATGGGTTAAATTAATTTTTATGCTTCCAACAATTGAGTGATTGATGCTATTTAATCTCAACAATATTAAATTCAATAGTTGCTTGGTTAATTGATATCATAAGCACATTAGTCACCTAGGTTTGGAAACTGGAGAGAAGGTTCATGCACACAAAGCTGCCACCAACACCAGGCAGATAGACAAGGACTTGGTTCACATCATCCCATATATAGGGCTTCTTCAGGTAGCAAGACCACCAAATGCTCTTTGACCCTAGATATACATTGTCATTCCAAGTAAATGATAGCATAGCATAAAGGAAGAACTGCAATAGCTTAATGACAAATACTACTTCTTGTTGCAAGCCCTCAAGGCAAGGATAAGGGAGAAATGGAAGACCACTAGGCTAGAGAGGACTCCAAGCACCCCATTTCCCTTGATGAAGAAGGGGAATATAGAAGCTTGGATCCCCCTCTATCTTTGAGGCCTCAGCTTACATGTTTTATTTCTATTTTGATCATGGCACAGAATTCAGTTGCCAGGGGGCAAGCTATATCCAAGACTATAATTTTTCCTTGTGTTGAGATGTAATGGCCAGAGACCAATCTATACTCAGTACTGTTTTCTTTTGTTGCCAAGACATCTCCGACAGCATGTGAATATTTTGATAACTGGTATATATGAATAGATTACCTACCACTTACTTATAAAAGAAAAGTAAGAAATGACTTAAGGTTGAAGATGTTGAGGCTTACTTGAAAAAATATACCTGATCGACGTCTCAACTCTTTTAGCCTCTCAGCAACTTTTCCCTGCCACTTCAATATCTTTCCTTGATACTCCTTGATCTCCTTGGAATCACTAGATATAACCAACACAACAAATGTTGAGACTTTACAAAATAGCTTAGAGAGTTTATAACTTTATATACGAACTGTAAGTATATATAATCTCATCATCAAAGAGGGGGCAAAAAACATCAGTACCATGACATAAAACATATTGAAAGAACAGATTAGCAACAAATATCATAATTTTCATTACACGATAGACATCTAATAGACTTGATGAGGGATGATATCAATGAAAGTGAAGCACAAGCAAAATGGGCACACACTTTCACCCCAATAATAGTCTAAATAGTGAAGAGCCTAACATCCAAAGTGCTATCCACTTTTCACGAAATGCTAGGATGACTAGTTCCAAAGGAAAAGGAGCTCAAAAATAGTAAATAGTAAAAACAAAAATATTCGGGCGGAAAATGGAAGACGTAAATGGGGGATTTCAACCCTGTGGGGAGAACAACACCACCTCAGCTTTACCAACCAACCAACCCTTAATTGACAGGGCCTTTAAACATTTTATCATGGACTGATAAACCTTGTCTTCTTGGTGACCAGGGGACTTCCCGAATGGCGTCCAATAAATCCCCATCAGCCAAGACTCAAACTACGTCTTCAAACAATGCAGGACCCACCCGTACTGAGTTTAACATCCTGCATGGGGGCTCCCATCGTGACGAAATAATGGGTTTCATTTTTTACAGCATTCTCTCGATCGCTATAGCAGCGATTTGATAAAGTTATTTTAAAAAACACTCCATTTCCAATAAAGAGAAACATCCTTTCTCAATTCTATGATTTAAAAATATGTCGAGCTATGGTCTAGTGGTAAGTGGGGTCGCTTACCACCACAATAATCTAAGTTGAAATTTCGTCAGGCATGCTCCCCACATTAAAGATTAGGTTAAAGCAACAAAAGAACACCCGGGACTTTCTTAGTCCCTCCGTCTAAACAAAGGGCGTTTCACCAGAAATTTAAGAGAACCAACAAGTTCAACAGACTCACGAATTAAAAGCAATTTTCCCGGTTTTGTTGACAATGACGCAATTTTAATTCAGCTCGTCAACAATTCGTTCTGTAACGGTTCTATATAATTTGTTCACTTCGATTACAAAGGGCCACTGATAATATCCGTCTCCACAACTTTATAAAATAGATAAATTCCACACAATTCACAAAATTCCTAGGGTTTGTCAAAGAAAGAAAAACCTGGATGAGTCCAATGTAACCTGAGTAGACATAGCCTCCGCAAAAATAGCCTGCGCATTGGCATAATGAGAGATGGCATCAGCAGGCAAACCCCATTCTTCTGCACTGATGGCCTTATTAATCTCTTCTTTGCCCAATTCAAAATAACCCTGCAATTTCTGGGCCATCTTCTTCTTGAATATATTATTATTAATGCTGGTGGAAGTAACCCCGGTTCCAGGGAAACTTGTTGAAGCCATGGAAGACCTTGAGGATTCAGCCGAAGGATGAACCGAAGAGGACCTTGAGGGTTCAGCAGAAGGTTCAGCCGAAGAAAACCTTGAGGTTTCAGCAGATGGTTCAGCCGCAGAAATCCTTGCGGGTTCGGCTTCTTCCTCGTAGTACCACGAGGAGAGTAAGGCCACCAGATTTTCAATGAGTCCCATAAGCTCTTTGGATTCCCGCAGGTCTTCAAAATTTGGGAATTTTAAGAAAAGTGTCGCAATTTTTCCGCAAAGCAGGCTTCTGGCAATCGATCGAAACAACAGAGGTGAATTCGCCGATTGAAAGCTACCACGTAGTCAGTTGCTCCGAGCTGTTGGCGCCTAATTGGAAGTCTGAATGCCATATAGGCTTCAGAGGCTGCCAGATATCAGATGAAATATGTGAAAGTGCGAGACTTGTTTATATGGAAAAGTGGATTTGGGGTATAAAATGCCAAACTCCTGTCATTAGATTGTGGTTAAGGTTGAGATGTCTGATATGATGTCATGAAGTGATCCTTAACCTGAGCTTAACCTGGGTTGTAGATTTGGGTTTATTGATAACTCAATTAGAATTGGGTCAAAAGAGACTACACTACTGATGTATGATACGACTTTGTTAATATTTCGTTTAATTTTTTAATTTATAATTAAATTAAAGTTTAGAGGTGGCATTAGAACTAATTCGTTAGGATTAGAATTAATTTTACTCTGTGAAATTTTTTGGGATGATAGAATTTGTGAGATTTGTGATACTAAGAAGGTGGGACGATAGAATTTGTGAGATTTGTGAGACTAAGAAATTGGAAGATGAAAAGTATTTTTTTTTAGACTACTCCGCTCTTGCTCACATCCACTCTCAATTCCCTATCATCAGCCACATCACATTCGCTCTCAATTCCCTATCATCAGTGACATCAGCCACACCTCCAATCTTCTTGCTCTCAATTCCCTATCATCAGTCACATCAACCACACCTCCAATCTTCTTGCTCTCAATTCCCTATCATCAATCACATCAGCCGCACCTCCAATCTTCTTGACTTATTCAGCCAACCCAACTATAGCGATCTTGAACGCCTATTTCCCTACTCCTTGATTGCTCCTTGATTACAGAAACAAGATTTTGAAGAATGACAATTAGACTCTATTTTATTGATGTCCTCTAACCACATTAGTCTTAGTGGACGTTAATCATTATCATTGTCATTATTAAAATTAACTTAGGTTAAATTATTTTGTACACTTCTTATTTTAATATTAGTGAGTGATGATTTTTTGTAATTGGTTGGTAACGGTTTATTAGGTTGTTCAAGTTACATTGAAATTTTACAATGATACCATATGTTTATTTGTATTTTTATTTTTATCAAATAAGAATAAATATGTTTTGGTTATTTAAAACATTATAAAGATTCATTATATATATATAGAAAAAAAAAATATATAATATATATATATATATTAAAAAAAGAAGAGATAGAGAATTTGGATCAATTATAAATATGCTCTAAAATTTTAAAGTACATAAGTTCATGTTTTTGGATTGGAGTTGTTTTTAGTGCGATTTTTTTTACTTTCTAGTGTTGAAATCTAGTGGAAAAATTTGAGGTGAAATCTTGATTTGTGTTATTTAAACTGTTTTTTTTACTATATATATGGATTCAGCACCCTGAAAAACCCCTAGGGCACTTTGGTTATGCAAGGGTCACCCATCAAATTTGCTGGATTTACATCGGAAAAATGGCACTTTGATTATGCAAGGGTTACCCATCAAAATTGTGATTTCAATAAATTCCTGCAGAATTTACACCGGAAAACCCCAATGGAAAAGCTTCCAAAAAGTCACACTAAAAACAACTAGTTTTAGATTTATGCATTAAAAACTTCAACAATATGTGTGGTGGTTCATACAATATTTAATATTAACATTGGAATATTGTATTAACATTTGAATTCAAAATTAAGTTGTTTTATTTGTTTTTAATATTTAAAAATTAATTTTATCTATATAATAAATATAAAAAAATGAATTTATATTTTTTCTTGTTAAATAATCTTAATTTGAGTGGTTTGGTAAATAATATGTTGAATTTGTTGTTTGGGTTTAAATCTTTGGAAACATGTTTTGTTTTTTTAAATCAAAATAGCTCATAAATACATGGTTGTTACATCTATCTATATGAATGGATCTTTGTTTTCTCCATTAAATATAAGAGTACCCATAGCGGCAAAATTCTTTGTTAACTAAACATTGAAGCACGATTGTCTTGGAGACAGAGCAGAAGGTCACGGGCGAAGTGTTACGGCTAGGGTTTCGGCAGGAACCCTGCAACGGCAGGCTCTCTGCCCTGCTCACACCAGACCTGACACGGTTCACTGCAGCGTCCGGCACAGAGACTGGGCGCACAGTAGCAATGACTTCCCCCTCTGGGGCGGAAGAGGACGGGCCGCAAACTGATACAAGCCAGTAAGGACCCGAGGTGAAGACCAATGAAGATCAAGGAAAGGGAGAAACATCCGCTGAGGAAATGCAGAAGATCAAAGGCGATAACGTACAGCATGAAACTCCAAAGGTAAGCTCTTCCACTTGCAAGCCTGTTGATGCTCACAGGCCATAAGTAGAACTACCTAGCCATCGTATTAATGCAAGAATCCAATATATGAGGGACCATGCCCTCATAGGGAAATTTATTGGCCTCTGGCCAACAGAAAAAGCCCTGAGAAACTGGATTAACATCGTATGGCGTCCAAAAGGAGAAATAACCTTACTGCTAGGGCCCAAGGGGTTTTTTACAGCCATCTTTAACTGTTTGGAAGATAGAAACAAGGTGTTCGACGGAGGACCCTATTTCTTCAATTCCGCGGCGCTATTCCTTCGCGAATGGGTCGCCCGATTCAATCCCGACAAGGAGGACCTCAGCTATGCACCAGTCTGGATCCGATTGTATTCATTACCCTGGGAATATTGGGATGAGGAATCACTGAAATCTATTGGCTCAGCATTAGGAGACTTTGTTAAGGTCGCAGAGGAAACAAAGGCAGTGCGATATACCACATACGTCTCTTATGCCAGAATCTGCGTTTATATGGATTTGAAGCAACCGTTGCCAGATACAATGCGGCTATTTCATGAGGATCAAGACTGGATTCAGGTCTTAGACTACAAGCATGTGCCTTTTCGATGCAGAAAATGTCATGTTATAGGCCACCTCTTATGAGATTGTCCCCTGAATATTAAGCCCCCAACCCAAAACAACCAAGCACAACAATCCCAGGATGGATTCACTAAGGTTCCAAATAGAAGAAGAAGCAACAAAAAAGCCACAAACCCCCCTAAGAAGACGCCAGAGGATCGATCTAAGCCATCCACGAGCAACAGCTTCGATGCCTTAGCAAATACAGAGGATCAGGAAGGGCAAACAGCGGGAAAAACTTCCAATCCTTCTTCAACGTCAGAAGCACAGAAAGGCACGCCAGAAGGAGAAAAGATTACAATGACCTCGGAAACTTGGAACAACCCAGCAATGGAGATCGACAATAACAGTCCCCGCCGGGACAAAGGTAAAGAGACCGAAGAAAGCACTCAAGAACCGCAAATAATGGAGGAAGACAGCGAGAACATAGATATTAGGGAGCTTGATATCTTGGGTCTTGAACAAGCCTGCAAATCAGGTAAATTTGATAAAATCACTGATACACAAGTAGACAACCTAGTAGAAGTCTTGAGTAAAGCTCAGAAGAAATATTCTTTAGGAATCCAAAAAGGAAGTCAATGGGATGGTAAATTCTACTCAAAAGATAGCAAAAAAAGAGGTCGGAAATCAACCCTAGAAAGAACCATCAGGATTGGCGAAGTATTGGTCGAGTCTGGTAGATATGCCAAACTTACCAAGTATTACAACTCCAACCCCAAAGTGTCCCAATGAAGCTACTACCTTTGAACATTAGAGGGCTCAATGGCCCCCGGAAAGGGAAAATTCTAAAAAATTTGATCATGGATGAAAAACCAACAATCCTATTCTTACAGGAAACGAAATGCAACTTGACATTTCTGGAAAAAAACTGCAGCAAAGGCATGGCCAGGAGGGCAAGTCACAGCGGTAGAGGCACAAGGAGCATCAAGAGGATTGGCAATCCTATGGGATGCAGGTAAAATTCAGCTACTAAATATACATGCAAACAAGCATTTTATTCAGGCTATCTTTCACCTTCTAGGCACGAATATATATGGACATATTACAAATGTCTATTTTCCGCAAGAATCACAGCAGAAGGCGGAACTTTTAGAAACACTCTCGCATCTTAATCATGATAGATCCTATCCACTCTGGGTGGCTGGAGGGGACTTTAACATGATAGCATCTTTAGAGGAGAGGCAAGGTGGGAGATGCCGAATCAACCGAGACGGATCACTTCTCAAAGATTTCATCAACACCAACTAGATGATAGATATACCCACTTCCAATGGCTTGCACACCTGGACCAACAGACGAGTGACCCCATTGCAAATTGCCTCTCGGCTGGATCGATTTCTCATCTTAGATAATGCAGTGCATACAGGAGGAGGGTTTATAGCTAACATTGTTCCTTTTTCCGGATCAGATCACTGGCCAATTGCACTACATTGGAATAGGCCTGGGACTGATATAAAAAGGCCCTTCCGATTTGAAGCATTCTGGTTGTCTCACCCAGCATTCAAAGACTTTATACAGGCAACTTGGCAACGATGCAACCCAACGGCGCCCACAAAAATGGCAAGATTCCAAAAGAAACTGAAAATGCTCAAAGACGAGATAAAACGATGGAATAAAAACACTTTTGGCAACATCCTTCGAGAGAAGGAAATCCTCATTCAAGAGATAAAAAAGATCCAGCAAAAGATAATACTGGAGGGGCGATCAGAGGAGCTAGCGCACAAAGAACAGGAAGCGGAACACAAGCTTTTGGAACGCGACTTGCAGGAGGAAATTCTGTGCCGGTAGAAATCCCGTATCCGCTGGCTGAAGGAAGGAGAAAAAAACACTAAGTTCTTCCATAAAACTACTGTGCAAAGGCGAATGAGCAATCAAATTTCTCAAATCAATAACGCGCAAGGAGAAAAAATCGAAACACAGGCAGGCATAGAACAGGAATTTCTACAATATTTCAAGGCAATGAATCAGGAACCCAACATTAATAGAACAGAGGCGATCGATAGAATTTTATGCAATATACCCCGCCTAATAAAAAAAGACCACAATACTCTGCTTCTTAAGCCTATCAGCCTACAGGAGGTTGAGACCGCAGCTAATCTCTTAAAGGCTGGCAAAGCCCCTGGCCCAGACGGATTCACTTCAAATTTCTTCCAGCACTTTTGGGAGCTAATTCAATGGGAAGTCTGGCAAGTGGTAGAAGAGTCGCGTTCCATGCGATGGATGTATCCGGGATTAAATGCAACATTCATTGCTCTAATTCCGAAGTCTGAAAACTCAAACTCCCCGGAAAAATTCAGACCAATAGCCCTATGCAATATCATTTACAAAATTGTTTCTAAGGTAGTAGCTCTTCGGTTGAAACCATTGCTACCGCTCATCATCTCGCCAGAACAATCCGGATATGTGGAGGGACGACAAATCACGGATGGAATCATTCTCACTCATGAAATTATTCATTCCCTCAAGCAGACGAAGAAACCAGGTATGTTACTTAAAATCGATCTATCTAAAGCCTTTGATAGTATTAGCTGGGAATACATGCAAAAAGTCTTGAAAGCATTTGGTTTTGATGCGGCATGGATATGATGGATTAGTAGTCTCATTTCCTCCACCTTCTTCTCTATCCTGATAAATGGTACTCCTTCTTCTACCTTTATCCCTTCTAGAGGTATCCGCCAAGGAGATCCTCTCTCACCATTCTTGTTTGTAATCATGGCAGAGGGATTAGGCCGTAGTATAAAAGCTGCAATTTCAGCCGGAAGCCTCAAAGGTATCTCGATCCATCAAGCCCCCACCACTTCCCACCAGCAATTTGTTGATGACAACATGCTATTTGGGCACTCATCGGTTCAAGAGGCTCGCGCCTTAAACTCCATTCTTGACAATTTTTCCAATGCCTCTGGCGCTCTCATAAACAAAGTGAAATCCCAAATATTCTTTTTCAACACCCCTCCGATCACTCAAAGAGCTATAGCTCGTATTATAGGTTTCTCTATTGCTTCCCTGCCTTCCAAATACCTGGGCGCTCCTTTAATTGCATCGGCCCTAAAACACTCTTCATGGACCAACTTGTTAGAAAAGCTGGAGAACAAATTATTCCTATGGACGCATCAAGCCTTAAACATGGCCAGCAGGATTGTGCTCATCAAAGTGGTTCTTCAATCCATGCCGCTTTATTTATTTTCCCTAATGGCAGCGCCGAAATGGGTGTTGAAAGCGATCAAACAACTACAACGCAACTTCCTATGGGGCAGCTCTGGGCCAAACAGAAAATGGGCTCTGGTGAAATGGGAGAAGGTTTGTACCCCAAAAGTCGCAGGAGGCATTGGACTCAGGGATCTGGAACACAGCAACTCAATCATGGGAGCAAAAATCTGGTGGAAATGGTTAACCTACCCGGACACTACTTGGGCACGACTATGGACTGCCAAATATGCCAGTAACCTGCCTCTGGAGGAAATCATTAGAATGACTGAAATGAGCAAAGGATCAACCATGTGGAATTCAGGCATCAAGCATAGAGAACTCATTCAGAACCACAGCTTTTGGGAGGTAAAGGAAGGCGGCTTGGCGAGATTCTAGACAGATTCCTGGCAGCAATTCCCCAGTATCAAAACTCTTCTCCCAGGACTACAAGATCAAGAAATAAATCAACAGGACAAGGTTAGCCAATTCTGGAATCCTACTACAAACTCGGATCACAGAGAATGGAAAGCAACAAGCCAAATCTTACCAGATAGCACGGAGGACACTCGACTCTTACTCTCAGAAGAGCTGAAAAAAAGGATGATTCTCAAGGAAGCAGGCAAGGACAAGTTAAGGTGGGGCTACGAAGAAAAGGGCATCTTCACAGCCAAGGAGGCATACAAAATCATCTTAAAGGATAGACTCACCAAAGACAAAGTGTGGGAGAAAATATGGGATCCGCCAATATGGCCGAAAATCTCGACTTTTCTCTGGCTCCTAGCTCACAACAGAATCCTCTCTTGGGATAATCTTAGAAAAAGGAAGTTTGCAGGTCCCTCAATATGCCTTAACTGTCGAATGGAAGAAGAATCAACAGTACACCTGATGCTACTCTGTCCGCTTGGTAGGCGTCTTTGGGAAAAAGTCTCATTTAGAAGCCGCAAAGACGGAAGGGTGCAGGGGGACATAATCAACACGCTTCGCAACTGGCCCCAAAAGCCATACGAAAGTGAGATTCTCAATACACTTTGGAAAATAGCCCCAGGGATTGTGATGTGGAATATATGGAAAGAACGGAATCGACGGATATTCAAAGATCAAGCAATGTAGATGGAGCAAATCTGGAAAATCATTCACGCCAATATCCAAGAAACTCTATCTACTAAATACTGGACCCCAGAGAATTTTCCCTCTACTCCACAGGAACAGAACATCTGGAACAACTGGCAAATCAACATTCAATCTCCTCATTCCACTCAAGTTCAATCGGCTATTCATCAAGTCTCCCCATCTAGCTGGACTCCTCCGCCTCCAAATACTTTCTTGCTCAACTTTGATGTAGCATCGAAAGGAAATCTGGGAAATACAGGCTTTGGAGGCGCAATAAGAAATTCTCAAGGCACCCCCCTCACGATTTTCCATGGCTCAATAGGCTGGAACACCAACAACGCAGCAGAATTGGAAGGGCTCTGGAGAGGACTCAACATTGCACGAGATCAAAGGTTAACTCCTCTCATAGTGGAAGGGGATTCACAAATTATAATAAATATGGTCTCAAAGATCCAACACGGCAAGGATGTTCAGAAGGTGAGCAGCAGCTGGAGATTAGCAACTAGGCTCGAGAAACTCCAACAATGGCTCCAGAGAAATAATACTATCTCCTTCAAACACATTAGAAGAGAAGGGAACAAATTAGTTGATTTTTTAGCCAATTTAGGAGTGGACAGGGGCGAGGAATTCTTTGAAGGAGCGTGGCAGGGAACAGTTTCAGAATCAGAAACAAACACCTTCAAGAAAACCATATTCAGTGACATGCAAAACAGGGACGAAGATCACCCGGATGCGGGTGTCCAAAGGGAAATCAATGAGGATCACAGACTGCCACGCGGAGAGGACAGCGGGCAGCTGTATCGATCCGTGGAAGAGCAAAGAGTTTAAGGCGCATTCATTGCGAGCCGCCGGGAATGAAACACATTCAAAGCAATTCAATGCTGCAATTGATTCAAGGAACGAGCCGAAGGGATATTATGATGGAGCCGGTTAACCTGCCAATACACGACCTGGTTCAGTTCAGGCAGTATGGTGAGAGGGAGAGGATAGTATTCAGGCCTGTATCGCGCCAATTGCCCATGCTCTTAGCCCCTCTGCAACTGTGTGATAGAGCAGGCAAAGAAACGCACTCAGGGGTACCGCGACGCTGTAGAGTCATTTGGTCTCAGGCTGCAGAATTCAGCACTTTCATCCGTGGAACTGCCTGGTTCTCGCTCCAGAAGCCATTTAGGTATCATTTGTTATTTGGGCAATCTTTACCGGTTAATCTTCCAGCAGTACTCAGGATAATTCCAATGGCTCCTCGGTACAGAGCCACTCCTTGACGGGGGAGGCATCATGGCCAACGAGGTGGCGCCGGAGGGCGAGGAACTCAAAGCCCTCGCAGAGTCTCTCCGCTAGCTCGTGTTTCTCCTTCCTCGAATAGATCTGAGGATTCGAGGCACTCAATTAGTAATACGGTTCAATCGGCCAGGTTTCACTACAGCTGTCGAACCAACAAGTCGTTCATCTCCGCTTTGATTACAGTAATTTTTGAGGAGGAAGACGTGGAGGAAGAGCCCTCGGAGGAACAATCTCCCTGGAACTCCAATAATTCCTCGCCTAGTCGGGGGAGGAAGGACAGTTCTTACTCCCCATCCTCGCAAAGTAAGCTGGTGGACGAGAGCTCCCCTGCACCTACAGATGAACAGGCCGAGGTTCTGGCGGAAATTGACGGCATATTGGATTCAAAAGGGCCTGAACTGGTTCAAGAACAGGATGCGGGTCATCAGGAACAGGCGGAACCCAAACCAACATCGCCTCAGCCTCAAAGCCCGCCCAAGATGCCGGACTTCTATTATGCCAACACTCTGTACCCCAGGCTGCCGCCAGGCATGAAATTGGAGGACGTTCCGAAAGGTATGGAGATCTCATGGGAGCCCCTGGACGCGTTCAACAGGCCTAGTTCTGAAAATGACAAATAATCTGCAGTCTCCTGCTCTTCTTTTTGGAGGTATGTTTCTTTTTTGGTTGAATGCCTGTTCAGTTTCGATGGGTGTGTATTCGGCAAAGTCTAGTTCGGTGGTGGTCCATTCGGCATGGTCTAGTTCGCTGGTGGTGCATTCGGCACGGTCTATCTCGGTTGGTCATGGTTTTGGTTGGGGGAGTGTCTGCCGGCTTGGTTCTGGGCGCGCCAGTTCAGTTGCTGAAGCCCCATTCAGCAAACATCTTTCCTTCATCCTTGAATTCTACAGCAGTCAGACAATTTTGTCATGTAATGAATCTTCTAGCATATGATTTTCCACTTGTGACACGATTTTTTGTAAGAGGTAGCAGCCTCAGTGGAACTGCAAGTTTTGAGTATAGCTTGAAAGAGAGTTGCAGACTTCAATGGCACTCTCAGGGGTTGAGACCTCTTGTATATATTTTATTTTTTTCCTTAATATAAAATAGTTTAGTCTTTGCATAGAAAAAAAAATAAATTCTTTGTTAACTTCAAAGGGTAAAAAAGCACAAACCAACCAACTAGTCCAAATTACAAAAAAAAAACTCATTCTATTAGGCTATCAAAGCATAACATACCAGAGTAGCAAGAACACTAGAAAGCATAAACATCATTTCACATGAGAGGAAGAGATGGCATAGGGTCCCTCGATCTGGCATAAGGTCCCTCGATCTAGGAGATGCATAAATGTTTCAATCACAATGGATGTGTCCTTCCCTCAATCTGACATAGGGTCCCTCGATCTAGGAGATGCATAGATGTTTGAATCACAATGGATGTATCCTTTCACCAACCTACTATCCAAAATGAACTCTCAGTTCCTCAACATCCTTTCGATGTCCTCCAAAAAAGCTAACACATTGTAAACATTAATTCCTTTAAATTTTTAGAAACAGCTTCTAACTAATATGTCACATTTATAAAATAATTGTATCAAATGTAACAATACAACATGATCTTTCAAATAAATTTAAAATCAATTAATCTTCATAAATTTACTCATTATTATAACCAGTGATTAAACTATTTTTAATTAAACATTTAAAAATTATAAATAAATTAAAAAACATTATTGGTGAAAACGATACGGAATCAAAATGGAAAGTTATATTTCTAACACTACTTTGTTTATTTAAAGAATAAATAAAAAACTAATAAATAATTTTTATTTAAAAAAATAAATAAACTAATAAATATTAAGATAAGAGTTGTAAATTTTAAAAAGTTTAGATGGAATTTTTTTAATTAAACTTTTAATGAATAGAAATATTGTTTTTCTTTAAGAAATATAGGTTTTTGTTTTTAGTAAATATTTTTATATTTTTTTAATGACGAATTTATATGTTTTGGTTTTTTGGGAATGGTTTATATTTAAGGATAAGGTGGAAGCCATTATAATAAAATTAATTATGTTTTTTATATAAATTCAAAGTTAATAGGGAAGATAATAATTATTTTTCTTAATTACTTAACATAAACTCAATTAATAATAAATATTAGGACAACCATATAAACTAAATGGTTGGTAAACATTAATAAGCATCAAAATACTTCATGATATCTCTCATGAAAATTAAAAGATCATAAAAACTAGCTAAATTATAACTTTATTTTAAATAATAATAATAAATTAGGTTGAAAGTTTGTATTACTTCACAAAAGCATCATTTCCAGTACATCAATCATCATTCCATCGTCAACATATTATTATGGCAGTTAGTCTCAATCTGCCAAATATATATATATATATATATATTATATATATTATATAAAACAAGATTTCTTGAATATTCATTCTCATTTTACTGTGGATTTTTATTTTTGCCTAAATAGGCTTTAGTACAATGCCATGGGTTAATACCTGGTGTAATAATAGAATCATCTTTCAAATAAATTTAAAATCAATCATTTTTAATAAAATTGTTAGTCTCAATCTACCTATATATATAGCAGTGGTCTATAACGCGACTTTTTGAAAGCCTTTCCCACGGACTGCACAATCAATGGCTTCCAGGGGTTTTTCAGGGCGCTGAATCCAAATATGCAGTTAAAAATCCATTTTAACTGCTAAAAATCAAGATTTAACCTCATTTCTTCCGCCGGATTCCGTCACCGGAATCTCCAAAAAGTCGCATTATAGACAAACTCCCTATAAAAATTATTCAAATTTTATATTTATTTTTTATTATAATTTATTTTGAGAATATGATAAAATTGTTGCTGATGAGTATAATCATTTTATATTCTTATTTATAAAAATGGTTAATGATTAATAGAATCTAAGGAAAAATATATTATTTAAGATTACATGTATAATTTAAAATGATTACTTAAAATTACATATGTAATTTAAAAAGATTCATTAATGGTATGTGAGAGACATATTTTTATTTTTACATTATATTTTGAAGGGGTAGAAGTCACTTAGGTTTTTGTGCGAACTTAATCACATATGATAGATTTAACACTATTAATGAATGAATGATATTCAAAATAATAAGATGTTTGTAATACGAATAAAAATAAAAAATTCATATTCACAAACCAAGATATAATAGAAATTTATGATAGGACCTCTATACCCAGATCTAATAATAAGATTTTCATAAGAGCATATTTACAAACTATAAAAAAACCAAATATAAACTATTAATAATTATTTCTATGTTACAATACAAATAATGTTAATTTACAAAATTTAACAATACGTTTAGTTACAATTTAAAATTAATCTAATTATATAACATTTTAAAAATTTTAATCTTTATATTTTTATTGTTTTCTACTTTAATTTAGCTATATTTAAACTAACCTACAAGGACTGGCTACTATGTAACCCTTGTTATAACTCGCAATTAAACTAGTTTTAAAATAAACATTTAAAAATTATTAAAAATTTCTATAAAATATGTGTATGTGAAATTTAGACCACATTAAATACTTCAATATTATTATAGGTGCAAATGATAGAGAATCAAAATGGAAAGAATGCTACTACACTACTTTGTTTATTTAAAAAATATAATAAATATTAAGATAAAGTGTAAAATTTAGATGGGAGTTTTTTTAATAGAAATTTTAATGAAATAATGTATTTATTTTATATTTGTATAAGGAATATATATGTTTTGGTCGTAAAGGAACTACATAAGGCTTGAAGTCATTGTAATAAAATTTATTATGTCATTTACATAAATTGAATGCGAATAGGGAAGATAACAAGTATTCCTCTCACCAGCCCAACATAAACTCAATTGACAATGGATACTAGCACAACCATATAAATTAAATATTTGGTAAATGCATATAGACATCAATTCATGAAACTATAAACCATTATCTAATCAACCAAACCTTGTATAAGGTGCAAAGCAACTTCAAGGGCCTGCTCAATAGCAATCTAAAGTCTGTCTTAAATTCTAATAAGACACAAAAGAAGGGTTTGTCAGACAAGTTCAAGGCCTATTGCAACAATGGTTTAGAACTTTCTAGAATCATTCTTATGTCGTAGATCCAAAACGGTTTTAATTATTGAAAGGTTATCCCTAAGGTAGTACTCAAGGTATGTAAATCATTTAATTTATACTTGACACACTTATGTTGTTGCTGAGGCAAGAGTTGTATAGAAGCCTTAAAGTAGTACACAAGAAGTAGTTATGAGACTTGACATTGTTAAAGTTTGAAATACCATTGCATATCTGACATGCAACAGTGTGATAATACTATAATTGAATTGATTAGACCTTTTGATAAGGCTAGTAACATGAGCCTATTATACTGCCTGATTACTTGAGGAAGTGCAAAGCCAAAACTGTTGTTAGTTGTTCCATATTGATATATAGGGTAGCAAGCTTTTATCATTGACATGCACTTGCTGATAAAACCTTATATTGTTTCCTGAGCTTAACTAAAGTCGAGATCGAAGAACATTGCTTCATCTCTTATTGTGACAAGCATTATATTGTTGATCAAGTATGATTGTGTCAGTATTGATATGTGACGGAACTTTGTTAGTAATGTCCAAGTTTGTATGCTAACATGTGGCTAAGCAAGAATTGACCAGTTAGGGTTTGATGCACTTTCAAGCAGTAAGAATATCTTGAATTATGGTTGACCAAAATATTGCTAGGGTTTGACAAAGACATGTATATCTAAAGCATAATTGTTGAGACAAGGTTTGTTTTGGAAAAGGTTATTGATGCAGGCTTTTTCAAATAGAGTATAATGTTGAGTTGCTAAGCTAAGTGAGCAAAGAGGGTTGGCATTATTGTTGATGACCTTGTGCTAGTATTGCAGATTGACAAAGTTAGCAGAATGATTTAATAGTGTTTATGTTGATGTTAAGCAGTGGTGGATCTAATTTAAAAATTAGTTGAAATTGTGGTCCATTGTGGTAAATTGAAGGTTGGATCCTTCAACACAATTGGTGGCTTGTTGGGTAGGGTAGCAGGGTGGTGCAAGGCAGAGATTAAAGTCTCCTTCAGGTTGGAGCCTAAGAACACTTTAGGGTGGCAGGGTGGTGTTAGGGCGGGCTGGTGCTTCTGCAGGGCACTGGATCATCCTTTCAGTTTGAGCTAATAAAAGCAAGGTGTCAAAGCATTTAGTTGGAGATGATAAACCAGGGGGTTGGAGCCTCTCAGTTAGTGCTAGTAAATTAGGGAGTTATAGATCCCTTCATGTTGGAGCCTCTTTTAGTTGGTGTTGTAAATCTTGGAAGTTGGTTTTTCCTATTGATATAACTTTTTAATATATATATTAAAAGTGTTTGGTGGTTTTTCTCTCGTAAGGGTTTCCACGTAAAAGAAATGTGTATGGTTTATATTGTGATGTGATGTTGATTTATGTTTTGATTTGATGATAATGATATTTAATATTATGTGAATTTTAAAATTAACTAACTGAAGTGAAATACTAATTAAACCCCCTCCTAGTATTTCCAACAATTGGTATTAGAGCAAGTTCCTTCATAAGTAGTCTAACCATTGGAAGGAAGATCATGGAGTGCACCAAGAATGGAATTTCGTTATTTGATGGAAGAACTATGTGTTTTGTAGTAGAAGGATGAAAGCATATGGGAAAGCACAAGGATTGAAGTTTGGCACGATATAGTAAATGGATACAAAGAACCTTCTGCTCCTCCAACAGAGGATGCGGGTAAGAAGCTTTATGAAAGTAATGCAAAAACCATAAATGTTATTTTAAGTGGTCTAACAAGTTTAGTTTATGTTAAAATAATGCATTTCACATTTGCAAAAGAAGTTTGGGATAAGCTTCAAAACATATATGAAGGGGGCAAGAAAGTCAAGGAGGCCAGGCTTCAAACCTTTAGAGGACAATTTGAGTAGTTGAAGATGAATGAAGATGAAAATATTGCAACTTATTTTCTCTGTGTTGATGAAATAGTAAATACCATGAAATGATTGGGAGAACCAATAGAAAATAAGGTAATTGTTTAAAAGGTATTGAGATCTCTTCTAATGAGATTTGACTCTAAAGTCTTGGTTCTAGAAGAAAGATTAGACTTAGAAAACATCAACATGGATGAGCTACATGGAATACTTACAACCTACAAATTTAGAACAAAACAGGAGAATCTATCTAAAAGAGAAGCAACATTTACTGCATTTAAAAAGTTAGGGAAGAACAAGCAATAATCAAAGCCAAGCACCCATTGCAGTTGTAGCAATGCTTTAGATGAAGAAATAGCCAATTTTGTGAGGAAGTTGAAAAGAGGAATGAGCAACTACAAAGGTAAGCTTCCATTGAAGTATTTTAATTATGGCGAAATTGGTCATTTTGCTCTGGAATGTCCCTATGCAAAGTGTTAAGATAGTGATGAGGAAGTAAAAGCACCTAAGAAGGAAAATAAAATTCACAAAAAAAGACAAGAAGCTAAATCAAATAAATATCTTCAAGAAAATTTTATATTCAGAGAAAGATAGTTCTTCATTTGATGAGGAAAGTGATAGCAACAGTGATTTAGAAAGAGTAATATTCATGGCAATGCAAAATAAAAGGAAAACCCTCGAAGATGATGAAGTTAAAGGAGAAGTAGATCTTGACAGAGAATCGGTCAGTGCTTTAAAGGATCTAAAACTAGAAAGGAAAAAAGTCCAAGCTTTGGAGGAAGTGCTAAGTGAACTAAAAGAGAAGTCAAAAAATTTCAACAAAAGTCAGAAGAATTAGAGAAGACCACTATTATGTTTAAATTCCAGTCAGAGGAAGTCAGAATGATCAAAGAAACACTCAAAAACTAGTTGGAAGAAAATGCAAAATCAAAGGAAAGTTTGGAAGCAGAGATAGCTTCACTAAGAAAGGCAACTCAAAAGAAAAGCATCCAACCAAATACTGTATACAACACTAAAATTTTGGATGAAATTATTAGTAGTTAAAGACCATGCGATGACAAATCGGGATTAGGGTACAATCCCTCCTATATTGAGAAGGGCTTAAGCTCCATGACAACATGTAAAGAAGCAAGTCATAAGAATTATACAGGTGATTTAAGTGGCTCTATAGAAGCTTAGAAAATTAAAGTCCTTATATCTCATCGAAACCAGAACCAGATCAAAGAGCTCATCGTCCTGATTCCAATGATGTAGACAATGCCTCAATCTGACTTCATATGAGGAAGATACACTCAATCAAAATTTTGGTCAAACTTGGCTTTGGGGCCAAATTTGGAGGACCGCCAAATAAATTTAGAACTCCATTCTTTTTGGTGAGGAATGTCTGTCAGGCTAGGAGTAACTCCAGTTTTGGCAAAAAACTGATTGATTTATTTCATTAGGTAGCTATTGTTATATACAAAGAATGTGACTGCTCAGTTCATCTTCTTGATGACTGTTCACATTCCAAATTCACCCAATCGCAGAGGATTAGGTGTCAACAT
>APFE030506890.1:94971-113940 GCA_000404065.3 Pinus taeda
ATATTCAAGATTGTTCTATTAATTCTTTCAGCTACACCATTCTGTTGGGGATTATAAGGCACAGTTGTTTGATGTTTAATCCCATGTTGGCGAAGATATTGTTCAAATTCATTTGATGTATATTCTTTTCCATTATCATTGCGAATAGACCCAATATGAGATTGTGCATCATTTTCAATCCATTTATGAAAATTCTTGAATGTTAGGAAAGCATCAGATTTGTTCTTCAATAAATAAACCAACACATTCTGGTGTAGTCATCAATAAATGTCATGATATATTTATTTCCATTTGCAGAAGAAACAGGCATTGGACCACATAAATCCGAATGAATAAGTTCAAGCTTCCTATGTGCTCTTGAATGTGAGTCATGAAAAGACTGTTTACTATGCTTTCCTAGAATGCAAGCATCACATTGCTTAAGTTTTTAGGAATTGTAGGCAAACCAGCAACACCATTTTTCTTCAATAAACGGAGACTGTCATAGTTTAAATGTCCAAATCTAGCATGCCATAATAAACTTGATGGAAGTGTACCTTCTTCATGATGAGAAATATATGATAAATGTTGTTTATGAGCAGATGTTCCTTGCAGTTTGAGAAGTCTTTCTTCTTCTATTCCCCTCATGACAAGTGAGTGATCAGATGATTTTCTCACCTCAAGCTTGCCATCAAACATATGAATGGAGTGACCTTGCTGGCGGATGTGGACCAAGACAACAAGTTTCTCTTGAGCTGTGGAGATATAGAACATGATCAGAAGAAAGTTTGAGAGACACAGGCAGTTAAGCCTGATTTATGCCAAGCCCATGTGGCTTGATTTTGACTGATCTGCAAGTATTACTACTCCATCAACATTGTCAGTGAAATCTTCAAAAAAATCTTTTCTATGAGTCATGTGACAGGTTGCTCTTGAATCAAGTAGCCAATCATTTTTCCAGGAAGCAAGTGAAGTATTAAACAAATCTTCATTACTCCAATGTTACATTGTGCCTCAACATAGTGAGCGGATTCAGGTGCTTTACCTTTGTCTGTATCATCAGTTTTACCTTTCTGTTGGTTTCTTCTCTGCTCAATTTTGTCCCATGGTAGCTTGCATGTAGAGGCATCATGTGATCCATTTCTTTTGCAGCGAATGCAATGTAAATCTACCTTTTCTCCTTGAGAATGTCTGCCCCCCCTGCCTCTGAAATATCTTCCTCTTCCTCTTCGTCCACCTCTTCCTCTTGTAGAATCTTGAGCATGATGCTTTTCTTTATGAGCAATGCACACAGTCTCTTCAGAAGACTCAGGGGTTGTCTTCTTTCCAAAAGCTTTTTCTCTTTCAACAAACTTTTTCACAAGAGAGTCAAAGGTTATATCTTTGAGATTTCCATTTGCTTGCAAAGATTCAAGATAGTTGGAGTATGTAGGATAAAGTGCCTTGAGAAAAGCAATAAGAGAGATATCCATCTCAACCTTAGTGGATTTGATATCATGCATTATAGACTTTATTTCAGATGCAAGAGCAAGAGGATCATTATTTTGCAGTTCAAGATTGAAGAGTTTAATCATGAGTTGGACGACTTCAAGTGCAGAATGTGAGTCATAGAGTTCTTTCAGCTTTTGTAAGGCTTCAAAGGCAGTTGAATATGATGAAATGTGGCGACTCCCCTCCTTATTTACAGATGCATGCTGCGATTAATGCATAAGCTTTGTTGTTCTTGTTTTTCCAAATGGCGAGCTCTTTGTCTGAGGTAGGCTTTTCTGGGTCACTGTCTCCTTCTCCGACACACACTCCTTTCCACAACTCATTGAAGATGAGGGTGTGTTGTATCATCCGGGACCAACCAGGATAATTCTCCTTGCCAGTGAGAACTATTCCTACCATAGAGATGATTGAATGCATTCTGTAAAAAAAAACTTATGTTGATAGAAAAAAATACTCCTGCTGATATACAGTGAAATTGTACTTAAAAGGGCAAAAATACTTTATGCACTATGTTTTCTTCAAATCCCTCCAATGCTTAAAAAAAAACTCTTATATAATATATCCAACATACAAACTTCGAATGGACGTTTTACATAATGCTGGGAGAATCAAGATAACAACAATGGTCATGACTCATTCTTCCTCTCCACGGCCACTAGCAATATTAAGTCCAGGGCGCTACGTTACTCAATTTCAAGTTGCAGCTTCTCGGCGCAAACTTATTGGAGTCACCCGATTTTGGCCAAGATGAAAATCTCAGTGAAGATTAGTGGAAAAGGACCGAACCCTTAATGAAGACTAATGGAAAGGAGCCAAATCCCATCAGAAATTACCAAAATATAACTGAAAGCTTGCAAAAATCCGCATATATATCACTGTATATATATCACTGCATATATATCACTGAAAGCTTGCAAAAATCCACATATATATCACTGAAAGCTTGAAAAAATCTGCATATATATCACTGCATATATATCACTGAAAGCTTGAAAAAATCTGCATATATATCATCAATAATACAGTGTTGAATGTCATCAGTAATACAACGTTGAATGTCATCAATAATACAGCGTTGAATGCTTAAAAAAATTTGAAAACCAGGGTCCCGACCATCAGCACCCTTTACCCAAGACTCACTTTCCAGTGGTTTTGTAGGTTTTAGCCCATCTAACACTGATAGCACCATTAATCTCGTACGCTGTTCAATACCATTCTGCATTCAATACAAATGTTGATACCATTGAAGAAACGCAGAGACCGCCAGGAGCGGATTTCAGAGTAGACGCAGCGATTTTCTTGAGTGTAAAGATGCAAAAAAATTTAAAACGTCTATGCTGACAAACCCCAGGGAGTCATGCAGCGTAATGGTAAGGGAAAATAATAAAAATTCAAGATATATGAACAGAATCCTGAGACCGGTTCCCACGCCATCGATAACCAAGATGTTTTAGCAACCAATGTATTCAAATGACCAGCGTATTCAGCGCAGATTCCTTCAGCATACACCACTCAGTCATCAACGCTAAAACAGGAATGGTACAGCTTTTGTGTGGACAGTATGGACAGATGCGCAGTGCTGGAAAGGAATATGGCAGAGGCAGGTTATTTCACGACAGAGGCTGAGGCTGAGGCCAGGACAAAGGAGTTATGGGAGCATAATAGCTAAAACAAGGAGCTGGCTCTGATACCATGTCAGGCCAGGAGTAACTCCATTTTTGGCAAAAAACTGATTGATTTATTTCATTAGGTAGCTATTGTTATATACAAAGAATGTGATTGCTCAGTTCATCTTCTTGATGACTGTTCACATTCCAAATTCACCCAATCGCAGAGGATTAGGTGTCAACAATGTCAAATGTAGCAGGACCCCACTAAACTTAGCAATATATGAATTGGCTAATGGAGTTCTTCCATGTGGCCCAATGTGATGGTGCAACGTGGCACCCCAAGAATGGTCAGTTGGGCCACAGGTTCGAGTAAGTTTGGAAATCGGGTTGGCATGAGTGTTTTATTTGGTGGTTTCAACAAATGTGTCATGGTGGGAAGAAAACCATGAACCAGTTGCATTTCATATTTGGAGGATTTTAGATATGGTCAGGTTGGCACCAAACGATAGGCAAAACCAAAGTTAAATGACAACAATTATATTATAGTTGCGACCCTGTGAACAATGGTGACTTGACCGATAGATGTTACAGTTTATGTTTGTAGAAAATTTACCGCCAATCTCCAATAGTCATACCCAAAACGGGGCCAGCAAGAGTCAAACCCGCATCAGCCACTGACAGGCCCAAAATACACTACCACTAACCAAACAATTAACGACCACCAAACCCTAATTGTTAACAATTTGAATGACAACATAACAACTCAACAGTCAAGTGGTTGGCATTTTAAGTATAAACAACCAATGGTTAGGTTGCCATCTCAACCCCAATGGTCCCTAGAAGAAAAGAGAAGGATGTAGCCTTTTGTAGGTCAGCACCTACGTACTAGTACATCAGCTAGTACAAGAACTAAGGGGGTTGTAGCTCCCTTCCAGGAGAAGCTGGAGAACGAGAGAAGGTTGTAGCCTTCTGCAGGTAGAAGCCTGCGTACTGGTATAAGACTACACCAGTATAGAAACATTGTAAAAAGAAGTTTCTTATTAAAAGAAGATAGAGATGGATTGCAGCAGGTGGTTTTCACCCACATTGGGTTTCCACCTTACATCATGGTGTTCATGTGTGCTTCTTGTGTGTGATGATCTGTTCTGTTTTACTGCACCTATTTATTGTTCATATGGTTAATATAGTTCTGATGCACTAACTAAAGATCAACATTTAATGGATTAACTGAATCATAAGTTTACTGGATATACGCTAGTTGCATTAGACACAATTGCGTGTACACGCAGGTTCCCTTAACTGAAGTAGCGTATATGAATCTAAGTATGGAAATGAAAAAGTGTTTGATTTGATATATTGATTCACCCCCCCCTCTCAGTATTATTTCCAACACAATCTAAATTTAACATTTCTTGTTGCACATTTTTCAACACCAACCATCCTGCCAGCTCTACGACCTTTGGAATTCTCATTAGGTCACATTTGTTTAAACCCCATTCACTTGTACAACCAATGGAAGAAGGAGGAACCACGCTGAGAGATAATGGAGCACAAGCGGAACCAAGACGCATGTAGAATTTAGAGGTCGGAACCATGAACAAGAGTCAAAACTCTGAACTTGTGGAACCCTAAGTGCGGAACCATGATTTCGAGGAATCTTTTATATTCCCTAGAGGCCTAGATTTTACAGTGTCGAAATTGGGTCAATTTTATACTCATCTTAACAATTTTTTCGTAAGGATGGGAATGGTATAGTCCGTTTTGGCATTTGAGCAATCGATTTTCAGGCCATTATCAAATTGGGAGGTATAATTATGTATTTTTACCATTTATTTGTTTTTCTTGCAATGAAAGGATGGATGTAGATTTGTAGGTTCTGGTGGTCTTTGTATGTTGCAACAGGGCAGTAAGATCTGAATCTTTGTAGGAAATTTATCATTTGAGCCTTTACACAAAAACCAAGATGGTGCAGTGTTGAAAGAGGGCCATGTTGACACTTTGTCATAAATTTGTCATGTTCACAACCATTGGTATCAGAATTGCGAGGCGATTGTGATGATGAGGGTATAATCTGAATCTAACCAGTAGATTCAAGAGGACTTGTTGCCACTTATGTGAGAGTGTCCCTTTATGCCACCTTTGGGAGAAATCATTTTTTTGTCTTGTTAAAGGAGTAGACTCTATAAGTGAGATTTGTTTGTAGGGGAACGTCTCTTTTTAGGAAAGACATTGCGACTCGAGATGAGGGGTCTATGCTTGTGTTGAAGAAGATACGCCATGTACTCATTATCTTGCTGAGACTATTGAAATGACCTCCACACTATTGACCTAGGGCCTGAAGATGTAGTCCATACTAGACAAACTCCATTATCATGTCTTTTGTTATGTCTACTCCTTAATTATTTGCTTCTTGATTATGTTGATGGATTGGTGAAGTATTGCTTAAAGTATGTGCTTTCTCATGTTCAAATGCAAATTTAAGTGTCAATTAAAGGTCCTGCAATGGAAAATTTTATTTAAGAAAGTCTTCGCAAAAAAAATTGAATCAAGTGGTATCAAAGCGGTCTGGCCATTTTACCAGGGATTGTGAATGTCATCATGGGCAAAGGATTGAAGCAAGCAAGACTTCAAGAGTTGGAAGAGATTAACCATTGCATTCAAGCAGAAAATGCAGAACTTAGAAGGCTTCTACAAGATACAGAGCAGGAAAAGTGGAAATTGAGGCTGATGTTAGAGCAAGATGTGGAGGAACAAATGGGAGAATGTTCCACTACAAAAGGAGAGCTTGCCAAAGAAGATGACTAAATATCACCAACAAGATCGAAGGTAAAATACAATCCTTCTTCTCATTATTTTTATTTTATTGGAAGCATTGAGATACCTATTTCAGGAACTGACATGAAACTCCTCACCAAGATGGGGTATAAAGGAGGAGGACTTGGTATTAATGGCCAAGGAATTACTCAACCATTGGAGGTTACAAGAAGGCCTCAAGCAGGATTAGGGTTATTGAAGGAGAATGTTCAAAGACAACAGAAGCAATGGATTCCTCAGACAAAGAATCCAAGCCATCACCAATACAATCTAAGAGAAAAGGTGGCACGTTACTTTTGGGGAATGATGCCTCCAACAAGAGATCCAAGAGAAGAACATGGTCCAAATCTCCTACTTGTAATCACAACAAGGAAAAGCCTATGATCTACACATTTATTCTAGTGTTCCTTTCAATTATGAGCAAACTGGAAATGTTAGGCAAAATTTATGGCATAGAAAACCATGTACACTTTGTGGTTTGAATAATCACGTTGTTGCCAAGTGTTGGAAAAGAATGGAAACTAGGAAGAAGCCAAGACTTAAAGACCATTTCCCACATCAAAAGAAAAGGAAGGTCATGAAAGTCTAGAAGAATAAGAACTAATGCAACCATTTTAACAAGAATGGACATCAGACAACCACATGTTGGGAGCTTCATCCAGAGATGCGTCCCAGGAAGCTCCATCCATAATTGGAAGCATTTTTAATTAGCTTGTCCTCACCACCATTGTAAATCACATGTTGTGAAATTATTTGTAAAAGTGATGAATGTATAACATCACTTGTATATGCAACATAGTGATATTTTGGCCTTTTAGTTGGATAGCTTAAGGTTTGGTTTCTGATATTGTAAACGTGATCATGAGTGTGTTATAAACTCTTGGCAAGTACATGTATTATTTTCATCTTGTAAATTAAACATGTATTAGCACCTATACGTTTGCACATGGATATAGGTGTCAACTTCATCATTCCAAGTTTTTAAGTACAAAGGTGAAGGAAAGGGAAGGTGACATGTCAAAGGCATTTGTTATGCAAGTTGAGATTACAGACATGTTTATGTTTTTGGAGGACCAAAAGCTCCTTAGTGGTGGCTCTAGAGAAACTCAAAAATAAAAGTCCTATGATTTAATTGAAGCTAGGACCAAATCAAAGAGTTAGTCATCATAATTCCAATGACGTAGACAACACCTCAATCCGACTTTGTATGATGAAGATACACTCAATCAAGATTTTGATCAAACTTGGCTTTGGAGCCAAATTTGGAGGACCACCAGATAAATTTAGAACATCACCATTTTTGGCGAGCGCCGCCAAATATAGTGGGAACTCACTAAAATTAGCAACAGATGAATTCGCCAATGAAGTGTTGCCATGCCGCCCAATGGGATGGTGCCACACGACACCCCAAGAATGTTCGGTTGGGCCCCGGGTCCGACTGAGTTTGGAAAACTAGTTGGCATGAGCATTTTATTTGGAAATTTGAACAAATGTGTCATGATGGGAAACAAACCACAAAACAATCTCATTTCATATTTTGCGGATTTTGGTTCTGGTTGGGCTGGCACCAAATGACAGACAAAACCACATTAAATGACAACAATTATATTATAACCGTGACCATGTGAATAGTGGTGAAATTATTTGCGGATGTTACCACCAAACTCCAACAATCATACCCAAAACAGGGCCAACAAGAGTCAAACCCACACCAGCTGTCGGCAACCTCAAAATACACTATGACCAACCAAACAGTTAATGACCACCAAACCCAAATTGTTAAACAATCAATGATCAAGTTGTTGGCACTTTATGTATAAACGATCAACAGTTAAGCTGCCAACGCAACCCCAAACTTGAAAACTCCAAAACCGTAGAGACTCTAACGAATAGTGGATGGTTATAACACTAGTGGACAGTTATAACGCATGTGAACGATTACAGTTTCATAGTTAGCGGATGGAGCCAACAATTAACGGATAAGTAATGCGGGTGAGCTAGAGGCAATGAAACATGATGGTTAATGTGTTATGACTGGACAATGGAGATAGCAAATGGTTGTAACCAACGAGGTTTAAAAATGGCAGTCACATATGGCGGGTTGTTAAAAACAGGTGAAAACTATTTTTGCCAAACGGTTAAGGGTTCATCAATGGTCCATAGATCCAAAAATGGAGTGCAATGGGTATTGAACCCACGACCTCGTCGGGGTCAGCGCTTTATATTTGTGCCGCCAACCATATTGCGAACTCGACAACCTTTTGAATTACCATTGGGCCATGTTTATTTAAATCCCATTCATTTGCACAACCAATGGCAAAAGGAGGAACCATGCCAAGAGCCAACAGAGTGCGAGCAGAACTAGGTCGCATGGGGAATTCAGAGGTCAAGACCATGAACCAGAGTCATAACCTTGAGTGCAAAACCATGATTTGGAGGAATTTTTAAGGAATCTTTTAGATTCCCTAGAGGCCCAGATTTGATAGTGCCAGAATGGGGTCAAGTTTATACTCATTTGAACTGATTTTTCGTAACGATCACAATGACGCAGTCCATTTTGGCATTTGAGCATCCCATTTTCAAGCCATCATTAGATTGGGAGGTATATTGATGCATTTTGACCATTTACTTGTTTTTCTTTCAACGAAAGGATGGACGTATATTTGCAAGTTTTGGTGGTATTTGTATGCTGCAGTAGGGCAGAAAGATCTGAATCTTTATAGGATTTTCATCCTTTGAGCCTTTGCACGAAAACCGAGATGGTGTAGTGTTGAAAGAGGGCCATGTTGACACTTTGTCAGAAAGTAGTCATGTTTACAACCACTAGTATCAGAATTGTGAGATGATTATGATGATGGTGAGTATGAATTGAATCTGACCAACATATTCAAGAGTAACTGTTTCCACTTATGTGAGGCTGTCTATTTATGCCACCTTTGTGAGAAGTCATCTTTTTATCTTGTTAAGTGAGAAGACTCTGTGAGTGAGAGTTCTTTGTAGGAGAAACATTTCCACTCGAGATGAGGGATCTATCCTTCTGTTAATGAAGATCTTCCATGTACTAATTATATTGCTTATACTAATGGAGCGGCCTCCCCACTATTAAGCCAGGGCCCAGAGATGTAGTCCACATTGGACGAACTTTGTTATCACATCTTTTGTTATGTATACTCCTTGATTATTTGCTTCTTGATTATGTTGATGGATTGACAATGCATTGTTTAAATTATGTGCTTGCTCATGTTCACATGCAAATTTAAGTGTGAGTTAAAGGTCCAATAATGAATATTTATGTTTAAGAAAGTATTGCAAAATTTTCCAGATCAACAAGTGTCATCTAGGGTTCCATTAAGAAGGAATAATGAACACCCTCAAAAGAGAATGTTCAATATCAGAGAATGCAAAATCAACAACTTGCAGTAGAGATGACTGAAGATGAAGCTTACAAAAGATTGCACCATCGATAAGATCTCGCACATCTAGGTACCCCGGTATATTTCTTGGTTATTGTTTTTCATGTACTAACTTTGGGCATAAAGCTAAGGATTGTAAAGCTTATGGTAGGGATGATTACCAAAGTCACTATCAAAACCCTAGAATCAAGTTTGCAAAAACGCAAGGTAGATATCCTAATGGCTTCATCAATAGAAAGTATATGCCAGTTGCTCTATCATTCAGGTAGTGTTATGAAACCAGCTCACAAAAAGATAGAAAAGAGAGATAAACGCCTTAGGATTTAGCCTCTTCAAGGGGGCAACCTCCTTTACATTACACAAATGAACAATTCTTGGATGATACAAATGACAAGACCTCCTTTCTATATATAGGAGTCTAAGGGGTCATAATATAATCAGAGCCGACATAACAATAATAATGTAAGGGCACAATAATAACAATAGTGGGCTTCTATGGGTCACAATAATAACAATGTTGGGACTACTTGGGAACAACAATATAATAAGGGGGTTGTACTAATAAAAATAAGGGGTTACACTCGTAGTATATGGACCTAACATGCCCCTCTCCTTCAAAAAGTGTTGTCCTCAATGCTTGAGTAGTTCTTGATGCTTATGTATAAAATTCTTATCCTTCCATGTGGAATCTTCAGCGGGTAAGTTCTTCCACTTGATGAGATACTCTAAAATTGATTGATTTCATAGCTGTCAACTTCTCGGTTCTGTGAATGCTTCAGGTTCCAATATCATTTTTCCTTCCTTGTCAAGTTCTGGCAATATTGTTGGAACTAGGATCTTTGGAAACTTTTGAATGAGTTCCCACCCTGCTTTGCCATTCTTCCATTCATCCCTTGCTTTGTTTATCAAATTTGGTTGGATAATTATAACAACCTCTACCATTTCTGCAACCATATGTTCAATTTCACTCCTTTGGGCATATGGATATCTATATGACCTGATGTTTGGAGGAACACTTCTTGGAATCAAATGAATAACATGATCATGATCATGAATATGTGGGAGACCTTTGGGAGTCTCAAATACCTTGGAATGATTGTCTAAGACTTTTTGGAGATCTGGAGAAATAGATGATTTCGATGTGGGAACCATTAGCGAACATAATTGTGTAATTACGCCTCGTTGTTCTTTCTTTATAAGCTTTGTCATTCCCTTAGAGCTGATTACCTTTCCTGGTTTCCTTGTGATACCCCTTAATTCAACTTCCTTTCCCTCCAAAGAAAATTTCATGAAAAGTAATTGAAAATTAAAAGCTATTGTACCCAAGGATTGTATCCATAAGACTCCTAGTACAACATCAGTACCACCCATTGGAATGGAAAGCATTGGGCTATTGAATACATATTCTCCCATGGATAGCTTGATATTATGGCACTTTCCAAAGCGATTTATGGTTCCTCCACTTACAACCATCACTTGACACTCTGGTGCTGGATATAGGAAGAAATTCAATTCCTTGGCTATCTTACAATGAATAAAATTATGGGTACTACCCAAATCATTCAACACTATTACCTTTTTCTTCTTGATATGTCCTTCTATCTTTATAGTTTGAGGAGTGGTAATTCTTGCTAATGCTTTACAAGATATCGTCGGATTCATTTCTTCTTTCTCTGGGGTTGGTTCCTGGTGTATATCCTCTTCTTTTGATGTTTCTTGATCCTTTTCTTCCTCCTCTTCACAATCAATGTAAAATATTTTTTTCTCAACACACCTATGACCTTTAATGTATTTGTTATCACAATTGTAACACCTTTTGCTCTTTTTTCTTCCAACTGTTGTGGTGTCAACCTTGTAGGTTGTGGAAGGCTAGGAGAAACAACACTTCAACCTTTATAGTTTTGAGGGGTAGAATTCCTTGTTGCCATAATTTTGCTTTCCACTTTTCTTGCCAACCTGAATGCCTTCTCCAATGAATCAAGTTCCCAAAGACAAACCTAATGTTGAATGTTATCCTTTAAAGTCCCTATGGAGACATCAATCCTCTGCTTCTCTGGAATATCATTTTCCCTTATATTCAATTTCTTAGAGTCCTCAATGTGCTCTGCCATTGAACACTTTTGTTTGAGATTTATCAATTGGCTAAATAAGGTGTTTCTCTTCATATCCTCATAATGTGCTATCATTTCCTCCGTGAAAATTGACCACGTAACAAGCGGTTTACGAGAAAAAATCCATTTATACCATAAAAATTGATCCAGTTCTAAATATGAAGATGCAATACGTACCTTTTGTAACAGTTGCACCTCATGTAGATGAAAATATTGCTCCATCTGTAGTATCCAATTTACCGGATCCTTGCTATCAAACTTCCTCATATTTCCTTTTCTTGATTTTAGGAGCTCGATCTTGAAATGGTTGTAACTCTGTAATTTCATATCTTCCAGTTCTGAAATTGCAACCTACAGTAGCCCTCTACGTCCTCTTTCCAATGCCACCAGTTTGATCGAAATTGGATTCTCCAAGAAAGAATTATGCATAATCTCCCAAGATGACCTTATTATATACCTTTTCAGAAGAGCGAACTTGTATGAAGTGCCATGTGTCATTGTCTTGATCTTCGGATCTTAAAATTATACAGAGAAAACTACAGTCCGTCCTATTTCTATAACTTCTTACGAAATTTCAATCTAATGCTCACAGAGAAATTTATGACGATTTTCCCAAGGTCACCTGTTTAAGATGTAATTCAGGAGTCTGCAAAAACTGTAACTCCCTCAGATAATATATCCAAAAATATAGCGAGCCAAGATTTAAAATTCGGACCCTAGGTTCAGACCAATTTCTTCTCAAATGGGTTTTTTTTAGCTTTTGAAACTTCGTAGCGAATACGCTATAGTGAAACTTTGTAGCGAATACGCTATAGTGAAACTTCCATGATGACATGTTTTATATGAAATTTATGTGCTTGCAAAAACAATAACTTTCTCAGATCATATCTTTGAAAATATAGCACAACAAGATCTGAAATTTGGACCCGAGGTTCAGTGCGATTTCATCTCAAATGGGTTTTTTTCGCTTATGAAAAATCTCAGAAAAAAGGTTATAGCAAAAATGCCACGATGACCTGTTTGGAGCAACTAAACCCTAAAATCCAAAGCTCTGATACCAAATGTTATGAAGCCAGCTCACAAAAAGATAGAAAAGAGAGATAAACGCCTTAGAATTCAGCCTCTTCGAGGGGGCAACCTCCTTTACATTACACAAATGAACAATTCTTGGATGATACAAATGACAAGACCTCCTTTCTATATATAGGAGTCTAAGGGGTCATAATATAATCAGAGCCGACATAACAATAATAATGTAAGGGCATAATAATAACAATAGTGGGCTTCTATGGGGCACAATAATAACAATGTTGGGACTACATGGGCACAACAATATAATAAGGGGGTTTTACTAATAACAATAAGGGGTTATACTCGTAGTATAGGGGCCTAACAAGTATCATGTAGAATGCTTCCAATTCCATAATTATGGACATATAGCTTGTGACTGCAGAAGCATGATGAAGTCTTCCATGAAGGAAAACATTGATATTAGGAACAAGAAATCTTGGAGAAAAAAACAAGAGCAAGAAGAATAGGTGAATGAAGAAATCCCAGAGGGCATGCTCTCGAGGCTTGTAAAGACATAAGACCACGATGAATCTACAAATGAAGAGGAAGATACCAAGATTACGGATGATGATCCTACAAAAGCATAGGTTCATATATTATTCTAAACAATCTATCTTGGAGACTACTAGTACTATGAATATTGAAGAAAGGGAGTCTAAGTAGCAACAATTTCAACTTAAATATCTATCCTTTGAGAAGTTTTATTTGGAAAGGTAGAGTCACATTGGCTTGATGACAATAAGTAACAAGACTCATTGCCATTTTTCCAAGGGTAAAGCTCAATAATGCTTATTGATAAGTGGAATCTACTAGGCAAGCAAGAAAGGGAGATAAGTTACCAAGGTGTTGTCAGAATCAGTTGTGAGAGTGCATCCTCCTTGGAAGCAACAAACAAAAGAAAGTATGTCTTGACTTGAATGCTTTTAATATACATCAGTGTATTGCATTAATTAGAAGTACTAATGGACAAGAATCTAGGGTGAGAAAAGGCATATTGCAGGAAGACAAAAGAAAATATTTCGTTAGGGGTAGTCATCCTTTGCCATTGATGTCAAAGGGGAAGAGAAATAAGGAGAGGAATATCAAAAGCATGGAGACGAGGAGAGAAATAATCACAGGGGGAGTAAGTGTATTGCCACTAATGCCAAAGGGGGAGATTGTTGGAAATTGGTTGTCATTGATGCCAACCCAAGTAATAACTAAAAGAAGCCTTTCATTGATTGAGGAAATTGTATGGGAAGGTCAGTAAGTTTCCTAGCTAGACCATCATCAACTGATAGAGCTCGTCATGTCGATTCCAATGATAGGTGGCACACCACATAACTCCTCACAGCAGAGGAGATATTCCTTGTCAAAGTTGAAGCCTCAAAGTTTGGTCAAGGTGCTCCAAATGAATTGAAAAAGCAACTCTATGATTGGTTCAAGTTTGGGATTAAAAATTTATGAAAATTCATGTGGATCTTGCATTGACCAAATAAACACTAAAAAAGGATAGTATTATATTTTATATATGGTTTCAAAAGGAAAATTAACGTGATCCTCTCTCGAATTTGAATTTATGATTAGGTCGGACCCTTTTAAAAATTAATTTTATTGGTTTATTGATAGGTCGACTCTATCTTCAAGGGGGTTTTAGAACTAGTCAACCCCCTCCCTCATGGACCCTTCCTTCAAATATATATTACGACATTCGCCTCCCTCCATGATACATCATTCCCATAATATATCATATCAAATTTTCTTCTTAAGTTCATATGAGGCTAGGACAACACACAAATTCTAAGGAGCTTAAGTTTATGAGGTTAATTAGGGGTTCTTTTTTCATGTATGGTGATTCATCGTGGGTTTCTTCAAGTTTTTTTCTTTTCTTTTTATTTTCCGATATGCTCAAGCTCCTTGAGGCAATATGACGCAATAATTTAGCCCTTATATAGCGAACAATTAAGCCTGTTATATGGTCTAATTTGCATCCCTTCTATGGCATTTTTAGGCCTATTCTGAGGGCCCTCATTGAAGGACTTCAAAAGCTTACGAGGATAGAATTTTGACCCCCTTTCTAAGGCCAATCTTTGTGGAATTTTGGATTATTCCATGAAAGATTTAATGGTGTGATCTAAGACCTATTTTTGTGGTCCTATGGTTAATTTTTGAAGCAACCTACAAACTATTTGTGGTCTGGGCCAAGGTTTTCTGAGGAAATTTGAATCTCTGTATTCATTTTTGTTGGATTAGAGATTGTAGCAAGGTATCTTGGAGACAAATCACTAGATACCTTCGGTCTAATATAAGGCTATTATAAGGCCCATTTAAGGCATTTTTCCTAGCTATCTAATACTATTAAAGAGCCCTAATCTTGACCTCTTTGAGGCCCATATGTGGCACTTCTTCTCATTTGTTTTTAAAATTGGTTAAGGGCAATCTAAGTCCTATTTTTGTGGCACCTTTTCAAATATATTTATGAGGGATAATTTATACAGACAAACATTTTGAGGCTTTATTCACACTATTTTAGGTCATTTCAAAGGATGGATCGAGATTGTTTAAAGAGGGTTGATTAGAGGCTTGTTTGATGATCATTTGTGTCAATTTTTTGAGGGTTTTTTTTTTTCTAAACTTAATCATCTCGTCATCTTGTGGAGTTTTTGTTGAACAAATATTTTCTCATAAGCCTCCTTTCTCAGACTAAGTTTTGCAAGTTGTTTCAAACTCTGTAGTAGAACCTCAGTGCATGATATTGATGCCTTTATGGAGAATAAACCAAACCATGTATAAGGTGCAAAGAAACTTCAAGGCATTATTCAACATCAATCTAAAGTATGTCTTGAAATCTAATCAGGGCACAGAACAAGGGATTGTCAGACAAATTCAAGACTTGTTGCAACAATGATTCATTAATCTCCAGAGTCAATGTTATGCCACGAATCCAAATCATTTTTAATGATTGGAAGGCTATTCCTAAGGCAATACTCAAGGTATGTAAATCATTTAGTTTATACTTGACATGATTATCTTGTTGTTGAGGCAAAAGTTGGATAGAAGTCTTAAAGTAGTACACAAGAAGTAGTTCTAAGACTTGACAATTTGGTAAAGTTTGGAACACCACTACATATATGACATACAATAGTGTGATCATATTGTACCTGAATTGATTAAATCTTTTAATAGGGATTGTAACATGAGCCTATTATACTACCTGATGACTTGAGGTAGTGCAAAGCCAAAACTATTGCTAATTGTTCCATATATATATATATCTATGATATAGAGCTTTGATCACTGACATGCACTTGTTGATAGAACGTTGTATTTTTGCATAAGCTTAACTGATGTTGAGATCAAAGAGAACTACTTCAACTCTTATTGTCACAAACATTATGCTATTGATCAAGTATGATTGTGTCAATGTTGACATGTGACTCATCTTTGTCAGTAATGACCAAGTTTGTATGTTGATGTGTGCTTGAGCAAGAATTGACTGGCTAGGGTTTGATGCATTTTTAAGCAGTAAGAGTATCTTGATTGTGGCTAGTCAAAATATTGCTAGGGTTCGATAAATACATATATATTTGGAGTAGAACTCTTGAGACAAGGTTTGTTTTGGCAAGAATTATTGATGTAGGGTTTGTTCAAGAGAGTATGATGCTCGGTTACTAAGTTAAGTTAGCAACGGGGGTTGGGATTATTGCTAATGATCTTGTGCTAGTATTGCAAAATGATAAAGTCAACAGATTGATTTAATATCATTTATATTGGTCTTAAACATAGATGGATCTAGTTTGAAAATGAGATGAAAACGTGGTCCACTGTGGTGAATTGAAGGTTGGAGCCTTCAATGCAAGTGGTGGTTTGTTGAGTAGGGTGGCAAGGTGGTTCTAGGGTAGGTTGGTTCCTATGCATGGTGTTAAAGTATCATTTCACATGGAGATGATAAAAGCAGGGTGTTAGAGCATCCTTTTAGTTGGAGTTGATAAACTAGGGGGTTGGAGCTTCCTTCTAGTCGATGCTAGTAAATCAGGTTTTTGGAGCTTCCTTCAAGTTGGAGCCTGTAAACTAGGGGGTTGGTGCCTCCTTCAATTGGTGTTGTAAATCTTCGAAGTTGATGCTTCCCGTTGATGTATTTTTTTAAGATGCATATTAAAAGCATTTGGTGGTTTTTCTCTCAAAAGGGTTTCCACCTAAAAAAAATTGTGAATTGTGTATTGTTTATGTGATGTGATGTTGATTTATGTTTTGATCTGATGCTAATAGTATTTAATGCTCTGTGAATTTAAAAATTAACTAATTGAAGTGAAATATTGGTTCACCCCACTCTTAGTATTTCCAATATTGAAGCCTATTACCCCCTAGATAAAGCATCAATAAATTCACATGGCACTTACTCATCCCATTTTGAATCATCCCTACCCATTTTCGAAGGAATTTAGTCTCCAAGAGCTTTAGTTTTGAAGGACATGAGAAAACAATTCTTCAAATTTCTCCTTATAATTCCATTTAAACTTGGCTTGTGGCTAACTCCTCAATCCTACCTACCAAAGTTCTCATTGGCCCCTTCTTACCTAAGAAGTTATCTAATGCCAAGAGGAACATCCACACCACATAGAGGTCAAGATAAAACTAAAATCAAGATGAGTTAAGACTAAATTTAAGAAATATCCCCCAACAAAAATTGGCTTCTTGAGATATTGATGTCACCAAGCAATACAAGAAGTATTCTAGTTGAAACCTAAGAAAGAAGTTGTGACAAGAATCTAGTAATACAATGTAAGAGTTGTGGTGAGAGGCTAGAAAATAGGGCATGTGAAGAGATGCATGACCCTCAACCTTTCTTCTACTCCACCTCTAGGATACTCCAATATAACCTACAATCAATCTTCCACCTCTCGTGCCATATGTGTAAGAGTAGAGTGAAACTAGGAATGAAATGACCCTTTGTACTTGAAATGTGCTATTTATTTTCCATTTAATTATCTCCATACAATTCATAATTGGCGATTTTAATGTTGGTGTGGTAATGGGAGCTTTGGATGTACTTCCTAATATCCAAAATTTTCATTTATCCAATAAAGCGTTCTAATTCCCATTTACACTATTGAGAAACTATTTCAAGGAAAGTGGGATGTTTACAACCTTGTCCCAACAATTTGTAATTTCCTAGGTTGGATGGTTGTGGCTTCATTTTTTATTATTATATATCTTAACATTAAATTCTTTAAGAACGTGAAATGACTAGATATATCCAAATTGATTTTGTTATGAAACTAACTCACAAAAAGATAGAAAATATAGATGAACGCCTTAGAAATAAGCCTCTTTGAGGGGGCAACCTCCTTTACATTACACAAATGAACAATTCTTAGATGATACAAATGACAAGACCTCCTTTATATATATAGGAGTCTAAGGGGTCATAATATAATATCAAGCCGAATAACAATAATAATGTAAGGGCAAAAAAAAAATAGTGGGCTTCTATGGGGCACAATAATAACAATATGGGGACTACATGGGCACAACAATATAATAAGGGGGTTGTACTAATAACAATAAGGGGTTACACTAGTAGTATAGGGACCTAACATGCCCCTCTCCTTCAAAAAGTGTTGTCCTCAATGATTGAGTCGTTCTTGATGCTTCTGTATAAAATTCTTGTCCTCCCATGTGGAATATTTAGCGAGTAAGTTCTTCCACTTGATGAGATACTTTGAATTTGATCGATTTCGTAGCTATTGAGTTCTTGTTTTTGTGACTGCTCCAGGTTCCAATATGATTTTTCCTTCCTCATCAAGTTCTCGCAATATTGTTTGAATTGGGATCTTTTGAAATTTTTGAATGAGTGGCCATAGTTCTTCGTCTTTCTTCCATTCATCCCTTGCTTCATTTATCCAATCTGGTTGGATAATAGAAATAGTGCAAAACAATGCTTCCACATCCTCATCCTTTCTTGAGAGTGTATATGCAACAACATTTTTCTTCCATTTTTTGTAGATGATTTCAAAGTCATAACCCAACATATTTTTGACCCATTTTTTCTGTTCTTCTAAAGATAATATTTGTTCTAAAAAGTATTTAAGACTATCATGATCCCTTTTTACCTTGAAGTGTCTTCCCGTTAGGTAAGGTTGCCATTTCTTAAGTGCATGTAGTATTGCCAACATTTCCTTCTCATAAATAACTTGATTGAGATGTAGCCGTAAAAATACCCTATCGCCTACATCAAAACTTCTTTCACTGCGATGTTGATCTACCTGTTGCTTCATTCGATTATGCACCAAAGTGGCATTATCCTTTAAAAGTTGGAGAACTTGTTGTTGATGCTCGACGTGATCTTTCACTGCTTGAACCTTTTTCTTCTTGATATGTCTTATCCTGAGAGTTTGAGGAGTGGTAATTTCTTCCAATGCATTACAAGATATGGTCAAATTCATTTCTTGATGCTCAATGTGATCTTTCACTTCTTGAACATTTTTCTTCTTGATATGT
>APFE030506890.1:122686-136001 GCA_000404065.3 Pinus taeda
ATATATATATATGGTGTCTGCATTAATGATGGCGGTGTTGACTATATCTCGGAAGGCGTGATATGGTCTCCCCAGCCCCTTGCACAGTCGACACCCCTAGTGTGGTGAGCGCTCCCTCACACCCCACGTTGCATCTTATATGCTCTGTGTTATCTGTGATAATACGCTGGGCTCACACAACCCCTCCACCATAATACAAGTCCGCTCTCCACTGTGGTATACGCAGTCTGGAGGTCCCACCTGTATCTTTATCACCTCCTTGCTCAGACCTAGAAGTTCCACCATGAAAATGATTGCTTGGGGTATCTCCTTCTAGTCCTCTAGAACTTTGATCAGTGACAGTGACGTGTGATCATCATTCCAGTTCACCTCTCCTTGGGGAATTAATCGCAACTTGAAATAACTGATACCTCAAGTCGGAAGGCAATGTATTTAATGCATTATTATTGCCACCAAACATTCGAATGAGGGTACCAAACTTGGGAATGAGATACATGATTTTTTACTTGTGCGAGATACTACTACTCACTGAAGACCGAATTTTCCAGTTTGAAGTTTTATAAGAGTTTATTCCATACATTTTTTTATTACTCACTACCACCACCTTTTAATACTGTGTTTTTTAATACTTCAATCCTCGGTTGGCCTCCATATCAGGTTGTCTACATTTCATTTTTTATATATTACTTTGTGGCTCCCACTGCCTCCCTCATATAATACCTTTGCTACATATTGATATTAGAATTATAATTTTTTTTTACAAAACTACCATTGGAAGTGCTATTTCTTACAACATATTGGTGGCATAAGAATATTTTTTTACAGTACACAGATTTTACAATGCATTCATTGATATCTATTATGGGAGTGGTTCTCACCGGGAAGAAGCACTATCCGGAATGGTTGTAGAAGATCAAACACACTATCATTTCTAACGATCCGTGGAAAGGAGTGCGTGTTGGAGAAGGAGACAAAGAACCAGAAAAACCTACCTCAGATAAGGAATTTTCCATTTGGGAAAATAAGAACAGCAAGGCTTATGCCTTGTGTTAGCCTCCTATTGCAATAGGTGTTCATATTTCATGATTGACTGTTTGCATGCCAAATATGTCATCTTTTTATTACTGCAAAGGTTCCATATTTCCACAGAGTTTCATTTTGATAATTTATTCCAATTTTGAAGAGTTGTTCAGTCAAGGGAAGGCCAAACAGTTTAAACTTGGCTTCCCTAGGTTTCAATTGCTTGTTTTAGAGTATAGAGATGAATATCTGTCCAAACAAGCTTAAAACTTGGCAGATTGGTAAATAGGTAGAGAAACAAGGGTGCTCATCAGCTTAATCTGAGCCTGGGAAGAGACAAGGATCGATTTAGATAGGAGGATAGTTGAAAGAAAGGTTGAAAGGCTGGGTATGCTAGTTCAAGTGCACCCAAACCAAAAGAAGAAAAAATGCTAGGTGAGTAGGCCGGGTAGGTAGCGTTGTCGTGGCAGAATCATGGCTTGTGATCCGTTTCATTTCATGTTCTCAAGTGTCATATCCGTTCGCATCTCAAGCATAAGGCAGTTTCCATTTGGAGGAGCTCAAGCGAGGCATGTCTAAATTTCCCTTCTTTCCTCAAACACTTGCTAACTTCCCCTAATCCGCTAAAAAAGTCCTATTTCCCCTTTAAAGCCTAAGATTTCTATCCTTAGCGCTTTCTGATCAAATTTCATATTAACTTCCAACTTATTTTATAAATCCCAGTTATTCTTCCCTCCCCATACTAAAAACATATACAAGATCCCCCTAAATACATATCCCCTCCATTGGTTGAAATATAACCATAACTAGCTCAACGTTTTCTGCTACTACTACAAGGGACTATTAACCTATAGTTCTGTTTTAGATGGTTGTGTAAGAGATGATTCTAATCAAAGCAAT
Source organism: Pinus taeda (assembly GCA_000404065.3). Lineage (NCBI taxonomy): Eukaryota > Viridiplantae > Streptophyta > Pinopsida > Pinales > Pinaceae > Pinus > Pinus taeda. The sequence goes on from APFE030506890.1 coordinate 124,607, forward strand.
ATTACACCCTGTGTTGATGAAAGGCAACAACAATCTTCTGTGTGTTCAGGACCAAGTGCATCACAAAGATCTACAACTTGTACTCCCGAGAAATCCAAAGACAATGAATCAAGATCTACAACTGAACCAGCAGCAAGATGCTAGTGCTCAAAGTCCACTTCAAATGAAAGTTCACATTCCACCTGGAAAGGTGCCTTCATCTTATAAATCAAATGAAGCTGCCCGTACCACTAGTTACCAATTCTACAGACTTCAACTTCACTGGGCTTGGATACATAGGCATTGAGAAACTGAAGCAAAGTATGCAAGTCAGTAGGTCCCAATTAATGGTAATAGCAATTCAGATGTATCAACATTATCCCTTCTATGGCAATTAATCAATCAGGATCACATATGTTACGCAGCCTTCTATCTCTCTGTCATGGAACATTGTTTAAATCTCAGGATAAATTTCATTCGGGCAACATTACCTCTACTCCAGTAGACAGGTTGAGTGGTTTGTCATCACAGTTGCCTAAAAAGAAACTGGACAAGACATCATTGTGGAGCTTTTTTGTTCACAATGAATCAATACAACTTTATACTTTATACAGGTCTCAGTGCATTCCTCTAGTGCATAATGGTTCCTCAGGGGTTTCATCACCAACAGGTTCGTATGAGCATCCAGAGGAGGCAGATTTGTAAGTCTCGAGGTTTTTATTCTGTAGAAAGAGATAATTGCTGCTCACCTGAACTAGTTGGAAAAGCAGAACTGTTGTTTCCATTTACCAGAGCTAGTGAGTGCATCGCAGAACCACCTGCAAGCTCAGGTTTTGGAAGTTGGATTGAAGTCCCCAGTTTACTTGATGTACTGAGGGATGTTGGAGGTTCCCAAACTGCATATTCTGTCTCACAAGAGAAAAAATATTCAGGTCCATCAAATATAGATTCCAGTGCAACAGCAGCTGCAGTTTGTCAGCATGAGAGTGTTTCAGGTCGCTGCAAAGATTCTTGGAGGGGCAGTAGGTACTGTCCGGTCAATTCTCTTGTAAAGGTGCCTGAAACAATTGCTGTGGCCGAATTCTCTACGTGCACTGTTCCAAGCCTATCTGCAGGATGGAAATCACATAAGTTGCTGGGTTCTGATGGCAAATATTATCTTAAAGTTTCCAGATCTACAAATTCAAAAGATTATAATAAGGAAGGTTCGTACAATTTTAGTCAAGTGTTGTCAAATAGTGACAATGTATATCCATATGCGAGGGATTCAGTTCCTGCACTATCGACAAATCCAAAAGTCACAGACAAAGTAACCACTGCAGTGATGTTTGAATTAAGTGATATAAAGAGTACAGTGGGACAGCCATCTGAGTTTAACGAGTTGGGCATGTCATTAGACATGCTATATTCAGAGAGTATTGGTTCCTTCTTTCAGCAAGCCAGGGAAGACATGAAATGTTCAAGGGATATTATGGACACAATTAGAATTGAAACTTTAGCAACCTCTGATCGGAAGTACATGGACTGCGGTTTCAGTGATGGGAAAACAGATTCTGATCAAATCCAATGGGTGGAAATGGAAACTAACACTGCAGTGATGAACAGGTCCTTTTTAGGACAAAGTAGCAAGCCAGTTATTCTCAACCCACTTGAAACACTAGCTCTATGCACTTCCTCAATGCAGGAATCATTAGACACTCTAGGCAAGATGACTGAAGAATTTTAGAAGCATGTTTCAGTTTCAGTGGAGATCTCAATCATTGAAGAGAGCCATCGACTAGAGTCATCAATTGAGGAAGCGTCTTGAAAGACACCTTGAAAGATATACTGACAGAATGCACACAGGATTTAAGGACACTGTTAGCAGAGCACCCAATGTCATGCAACATGTGGCGATGCCAGTATCTAAAAATGACTTCTTTACAACACTCTGTCAAAATATTGGCAAAGAAATATCATCTCAGCGACCCGTAATTGCTAAAGCAATTTCAAACAAATTCTGATGGAATTGCAATGGCTATAGCAAGAAACATGTCACAGAAGCAAGAAATTATTAGTGATCTACTAGAGAAATACATTGCTTCTTCAACAGGAATGCATATCTCAAGAGAACCACTGGCTACATTTTGCTCTCAAACATTACAGGTTTAGACAGTATTGGATCCTTGTTTCAAGAAAAAGTGGTACCTTTACTTGAGAGCTTATGCAAGATGACAACCGAACATTGGGAAAATTTAATTCAAGAAAAGATGTGTAAATATACTACCAAATACAAGAAGACCTTGTTCATATGTTAAAGACAGTTCAGGCCCATGGGAATCAGAAGCTACATATGCTACTATCCAAGTTTTGAAAAAGGCTGGCCATCCATCAAAGCGCCATGTTCAGTTGAAGAACAGGCTTGTTGAACATTGACGTGTTCATGTTACTGAGATAACAGAGGTCACTGGGCTTGAGGACGCAGAGGCAGATGCTGAGTATGATGCTGGGTTAAATAAAGCAATCAGAGTATACAGGAAGTGGTGACACATATTAATGATCAAATGCTAATCTCCGTCACATCATTCTGTAAAACAATGGGAATAAGCCTGTAAACAAAAACATCGATACTTGATGATTTTGAGTATTATCAAGACCGTGGGAAAGCTATGCGAGAAAAAATTGAGGCTTCACGCTAAATAGCGACAGCCATTAGCACATGTTGGAATGCAGATTGATTTGAAGAAATCTGAGGAACATGCGCATAGATCAGATAGAAGTTGCTTTGAGTTATGTGGATGAGTTTATTCATGAACTGTTAAACACCAATTATGCATGGGATGTTGCTCTGCCACGCGCGCCTAAAAAGTGGACTCTTGAAACAACTAATCAAAAAGCCTGTTCCTGTAGTAGGATCTCTAATAACAAAAACAACAGAGCTTCGTGCATCTCAACATCCTGAGAAGAGCTGGAGGCAGGATGAGAATTTAAACAGAAAGGTATAAATGCACAAAATAATGGTTCGGTGGCTATCACGTTTATTTAGCTACTGGGATCGTTACTTCACGCAAGGCATTCTCTTCCTACGCTAAATCGATATGAAATGCCTCTCATCGCCGGAAGGATTCTCCCAGGCAATTGATGGCCATCTTGATTGCCTTAGTCCAGAATTGCTATTGTCAATGGCGATAATTATGCCATTACCAAAGGATAATTGGATCCAATAAAATGAAAGCGTTTGATGAATTTCGACAAGTCCCTTCAGCGTTGGAACATCAAGAAGTTTATGTTGATAAGAGAGCGATCTGACAAAATCAATCAAGAGAAATTAAAAAACCAGAGAATACAGCAGTCCCTTTGTCATGTTATCTGAGAAAAATCAAGAAACGATTATGATCTGGATATGACATTCCCAAAAACATAATTGCTATGGGATCTCCAGCTGACAACGCCACTTTTGGTATTTTTAAAATATGTGGAGGTTCTTGCTGTGTCACGGCCAGATAAGAAATATCATACACCTGAAGGTTGTATTAATTCTTTCACGGGAGATAAAGCAGGGGAGATTGGACAGTTTGAAGTGCTTCAGAGGGAAGAGAAAGCCCGATTCGACAGCGAAAGAGCATCAGCGAACCGACAAAGTGTATCAGTTATGAATATCAGCAGGGGACTTTAAACACAAAGCAGATGGCAACAAAGGGATTGCGCAAAGATAAATAAAGCAGCTCAGAGCCATCAAAGCTCACTAGCTCATTATTAAAATATCTTAAAGCCACTTAAGGGCAGCAGAAACGCCTGAACGATACAAACAAAAGGATTCAATGCGCAACCCTCAGTTGCATAACTTGACTTGCTAGCTTCCTCAGCGCAGCTCTTTTTTAGATATTTATGCATTGATTTCCAGCACTATGATGAGTTAAAGACAGTTACTACACGTATATTTTTTTTCAGATATGATTTAGAGATATTTTTTGATATTTTCCCCTATGACACCTGTTCAAGGGAAGTCTGTAAATATTTCCCTATATAAACCACCCTATAGACAGTCTTAAGGAGCGGGAAAAAAAGAAAGAATAGGTTGATAGACTCCGAGAGAGACTAGTTATGTACATCTGATACGATTTCCTTAATCAAAGACTGCTGAAGTTTGGAAAAGGGAATGTGTGCTGTGTTTTAATGTTTGAAGGGGGCATTATGGAATTCTAGAGCTGCAACATGACTCAATAAGTGCCTCTCATCTCTGTTTTTTTTGGTGTTTTATGCTCATAATATGCTTGTATCACCATCTAAATAGCAGATAGAAATATTAGTTTAGAATTTGCTGAGCCACACTCTATGCTCAAGGTCTGCTATTTCTTTATGTTTTCATCTGAACTGGTAATGAACATGAATTCCCTTTGCCTCATATCTCCTCGAATTCACCCATGTTTTGGCAGTTATCTAAGAAATTTTTGACAGCTCCTAGACAGAGCTCTTTCACCTTCATGCTGTTATGCTAAATAAGAGATTCTTTTGCCTCTCATTTCTTTAAACTTTCAATCCGGTTGGTTGGTTTGCTACACTCTGTACTTGCACTGTATTATTGAAAGTTTTTTGTTGAAAAATCAAAGATTACTCAAGAGTTTGGATGATGGACTGTCTACTATGCTTCTTTTTAAATGCCTGAAGGGTGATCATGGAATTATTATGCTGTCATATGGACCAATAAAGTGTCTCTTACCTTTGTCATATCAGTTTATATATGTTGGTATCATTATCACTATTTTCGATTGCAGAAAGAAGGACTAATCTACAATTTGCCTTACAACACTTTACACTAAATTTTTGCAATGTTCTATATGTTTTCTTCTGACTAAGGCTTTAATATGAATACCTCATTGCTCATATTAGTTCTTTATCATCCATGTATGATTATTATTTAGGAAATCTTAACTGTTCCTAGATAGAATTCATTCACCTTACCTCGGTCAGCCAGATCAAAGATATCTTAGTTGCCTTACATCTCTGACCTCCACTTCATCCTTTTTTAGCCTGAATAATTGTTTCATGAGCAGCTGTTTGCTCCATATCCCCCTCTTGACCAAGAAAAACACACCAGCAGTCCTGCTCCCCTGACTCCATGCCCAATGGTTTGAAATTTATCGCACGATGCATTACCTCTCTACTTGAAGCCATTCTCTTTCCCACCAAAAAACAAAACCCCTTGTACTCAATAACTAGCCTAAGATCACCCTAAACAAAGCTAAATTACGAAGAGAGAGCCCTCTCTGATTGCAGGTAGGCTAGGACCCGCAATCCAAAGATTGGTTTGGTGTTACCTCGGCCGTATCCCTTAAGGAGCCAAGGGACAACCTGAGCGATAACATAATGGCGACTCCACTAGGGAGCTTTTGAAATAACTTCAACTATCAAGTTGGAATATGGCTCCCAAAAAGCATTCACGTAATACAAGGTCAAATCTGGACCCAAAGCCCCTAGCTACTTCTGAAAATCCAAATTTAATCCCTAGAAACCTCAGGAAGATAGAGCAAAGAGAGGATTTAGCTTATTCTAGTCCTGAGAAAGTTCAGCCAAGCAACGTTCCAACCCCTGTCAAAGTTCTTTTTCACTCATCCCCTGTTTTCCCTACTTCATCATCCACCTCTCCATCCACCTCGTCCACACCTCCGTTCACTGCACATACTACCACCACAACTCCTATTATCCCAGTTGTTCCAACTGTTCCGTTCATCCCTGCAATTCCACTTGTCCCAGTAAATATGGCTAATAGATATGCCCCTTTGCAGCTGCCTGGAAACCCCGGGGCTATGCCTTAGGACTACCAGACTAAAATAACTTATTTTTGTGGCACCAGTGCCTGCACGGCCCTTCAGCATACAAAGAAAATGCAGGATTACTTTGAGAGCTATGAAATTGACGACGATAGTGTGAGAATGAGGATTTTTGTCCAAAGTTTGATAGGTGATGTCAGGCCTTGGTTTAGAGCACTCCCAGCCAATTCCATACCAAATCCAGAAGCCTTATACCACACATTTATCAATAGATGGGAGAAGAAGAAAGACCCATTGCACATATTGTCCGAATATGACACCATTAAAAGATGCCCTCAGGAGGCTGTGTTAGACTACTGCGCAAGGTTTAACAATGTCTACAATGCAATCCCACAGAACCTTAGGCCTCCACCTGATCTTGCTTTATATAAATTCCCCGATGGCTTTGATACTGACATGGCTTATCAGTTAAGGGAAAGAGCCCCTCAAAGCCTGGCAGAGATGCAAGACGTTGCTGTGAGCGTAGAGGCAAACTTAATTGCCAAGAGAAATAGAGCGAGAGCTGAGAGAAGAACCACCTTTAAAGAGGAACCTTCAGCTCTAGACCAAAAACTCGATGCTATTCTCGTGGCATGCACAGACTAGGAGATAGAATAGAAACCGTTGAGAGAAAGTCTACATGGGATGCGCCACAAGCCAACACTGTTAGGAACCCAAATTTTAGGAAAAATCACAACCCAAACGCTGGACGATCCAGCCCAGATCATGATATAAGACCTCTGTTCCAAGAGAACTACACGGAGGCATCTACATATAGTGAGCCATTAGAAGATACTCATATAAACTGGGTGGGTTCAAAGAGTGAACATCAGGATTTCTTAACACAAGAAGACTGCGATCTTATCCAACAAAACCAAGATGATCATGACTTTGGTAAATTTCAGACTCAAACCGGAGAGTCTTTTGACTTCAAACAAGGCTATGACTCTGCTGTGTATGAAGTGGACAAGCAATACAAACTAAGGACTAGAACAATTGATGTGCCCGAGCCCGTCAAACAAAAGCAAACAAAACAGCCCAAGAAGATTAAAGGCACGGTTGTTATTATAGAACCAGCTGATGAGACGATCCCAAACCTGCAGGAAGTAACTATGGAAGACATAACAGACATGCAACCCGCTAATGATCAGCCTTTGCTATCTTCTCCCACAAAAGAAGATTTGAATAGCACTCCGCAAAACCTTCCCGAAACAGAGATACCGCAAGGTATCACTCACCATAACGCTGATAATCAAGAGGAAATCACACAAAATACACTTGAAAGGGGAAATCAGCCACTACCAACACAAAGACTCCATTGGAGAAACCATTTAACTTAGAAGCAGAAATAAGCAAGCTCAAAATTTCCATCCCCCTCTCTGAGCTTTCCAAACATGATGTGTATAGGCAACAAATCCAAAAAACACTTCAAATGCCAGAGACCAAAGATGATCTCAATGTTTTAGATGATACACCTGAGCTGTTATTCGGTCCTGAGGTTAACGGAAAACCAGCATATGGAGCTGTTCTGCCCTTTTATGTAAGCCTACATATACATGACAAAGTTTTGCACAATGCTATGTTTGATTCAGGGGCCTCACACAATCTTATGCCCAAAGCTGTAATGGAAAAGCTAAACCTTGATATCACGAGACCATACAAAGACCTATTCTCCTTTGACTCAAGTCAGGTCAAGTGTTTAGGTTTAATCAAAGATCTATGTGTGTCTTTAGTCCAATATCCCAACAAAACAATTCTGATGGACGCGGTGGTTGCTAACATTCCACCAAAGTATGGGATGCTCTTTTCAAGATCTTGGGGAGCAAAACTCCAAGGATCCCTTCAATTAGACCTCTCTTACGCCACTATCTTAGCCTTTGGGCAACCAAAGAGATTGTATAGAGAAACACTGATGAAATATGTGGTGAGTAGTGAGGAAAAGCCCCAAAACTTTCCCATTTACTCAATCCATTCTGATATGGATTCCTTTATTCTGTTCAATGATGATGATGTTCCCCCAACTGATGATAAGCCTTTGGATTTAGAACAAGAAGTAGGTATAAGTGAGGAATCGGTTACCCATACCCAAGAAACTATCGAAACAAACAATGCAACCACCACACAAGGAGATCCTCCCAAAACAGGAAATTCAAATCTGCCCGCTCCAATGATGATTTCAACTCCCAATGCTAGCCAAGACCAAGAAATCCTATGGTATTTTGAGTTTGACGGTTCAGTAAATAAGCTAGGAATAGGGGCAGGAGTATGGATCCATAACGCCCAAAACAACCATGCAGAGGGTCATGCCTATAGATTGAATTTCAAATGCACCAACAACATGGCAGAGTATGAGGCCCTCCTTTTAGGCCTTAAACTCATCAAAGCTCTTGGGGCTACAAAAATTTCCATTCTAGGTGACTCCGACTTAATAATCCAACAAATGAAAGACAACTTTGTCACCAATGACAACAAGCTGAGAGCTTATAGGACCGCTGCCATAGAAGTACTCAATTAATTCACTGAATCTAAGCTCGTCAAGATATCGAGAAGCCATAACATCCATGCTCACAGTCTAGCCACCTTCGCTAGCACTTGCAAGCTTCCCTTTCAGCCCAATCACCACTTCACTGCTGAGGTAAAGCATATGCCTGATGTCCCTAACAATATTAAAGATTGGCAAGTTTTTGAGGACGATGCACAAATCAACAATTTTTTGACTATGCAGCAAGAGTTTTCAAAATTAAACATTGACATGGATGCCATGGGTGACCAACAACAAACAACAACCCAAAATCAGCAAACCCTAACAGCTGAAAAGGCTAGAAAAATGCTATGCCCAACCAGTTTTGATGCCAAAAACATGCAAGAGCTCAGGCAGATACACTTAGGAGAAATAGCTGAAACAGAGCCGAAATCATTGATTTAAAAGACAATTTTTTACCTGTTGGTCTCACCCCATTAGAAGACATCTTTGATGCAAACGATGTTCCCAAAAAACCAAAAATGCAACCTCAAAATACTGCAATTGAAGACTGTAATATTGGAACAGCAGAGAAGCCCAAAATGATTAAAATGTCCAAATCTTTGCCACCTGATCAAAAACCAAAGTATATTGACCTATTCAAAGAGTTCCAAGATGTATTCGCTTGGAGTTATGAGGACTTGAAGTCCTATGACACCTCGGTTATTCAACATACCATCCCTCTAAAACCAAATCAAAATCCCTTCAAACAAAAACTAAGGAGAATCAATCCAGTCCTTCTCCCTTTGATCGAAAAGGAAGTGAAAAGAATGTTTGAGGCTAGCATTATAGCGCCCATTAGATTTTCGGAATGGGTATCCAATCTTGTTCCCACAAGAAAGAAGACAAGTGAGATTAGGCTTTGTGTAAACTTAAGAAATCTGAACCAAGTCTCCCTTAAATACCACTACCCATTGCCCAAAATGGACCACATTCTCCAAAGAGTAGTGGGGTCATCCAGAATCTCTTTGCTAGATGGCTTTTCAAGTTTCAATCAAATACTTGTTCACCCAGATGACCAAGACAAGACAGCGTTTACAACACCGTGGGGAACATTTAAATATGTGAAGATGCCTTTCGGACTAAAGAATGCAGGTGCTACCTTTCAAAGGGCCATGGACATTGCATTTGCCAGGGAAATCCATGATTTCTTGGTTATCTATCTCGATGACTTAACCCCTTTCTCCAAATCTGACCAAGAGCACCTCAAGCACCTCAGGCAAGTATTCATGACATGTAGAAAATATGGCATTTCCTTAAACCCCAAGAAGTCCCTCTTCGGCCTTGAGGAATGCAAGCTTCTAGGCCATATTATTTCAAAAGATGGCATCAAAATTGATCCGGAAAGAATCCAAGCCATTCTGCAAATCCCTTATCCGAGAAACATCAAAGAGTTGCAAGCATTCCTTGGAAAAATCAATTTCCTAAGGAGATTTATCCCAAACTTAGCTGAGCTGTTAAGACTGTTAAGCAACATGTTAAAAAAAGATTCCACAGTGAAATGGACTCTAGAGGCCAAGCAAGCATTTGAGAGTATTAAAATTGCACTAACCTAAACTCCGGTCCTCAGGAGCCCACAGTTTGATAAGGATTTTATCATCTTTTCTTTTGCTTCAGATCACACGATAGCTGCTGTCCTTCTGCAAAAGAACGACCAAGGAAATGAAAAACCATTTGCATTGTTTAGCAGAGCCCTTAGAGATGCTCCTTTGAAGTACCAAATCATGGAGAAGCAGGCCTATGCTCTCGTTAAGGCAATCAAGGATTTTCGAGTTTACATTTTATATTCACATGTGATCACTTATGTCCCACATGCTGTCGTAAAAGACATATTAACTCAAGAGGGAATAGAAGGCAAAAGAGGCAAGTGGATTGCCAATATCCTTGAATATGACATTGAAATAAGACCCACCAAGCTCATAAAGGGACAAGGTTTAGCCAAACTGCTATCTGAAACCAATTTTCAAGCCTTAGACATTAACCAGCTGGACAATGAACAGGAGCTGGCGACTCCACAGATTAGTGAGAACTGTTTGCAATCCCCATGGTATGCTGATATTTGTTACACATTGTTAAACCTGTGTGCTCCTCCAGGATTTTCCAAGACCAAAAAGAGATTTTTAAAAATGAAGGTGTCAAAGTTTTGTGTCATAGATAGTGCTTTGTTTTGGAAAAACCATGAAGGAATATTGCTGAATTGTTTAACTATCAATGAAACTGACCATGTTATGAAGGAATTCCATGCAGGGGACTGTGGAGGACATTTATATTGGAAGTCCACTGCTGACAAGATCTTAAGGGTGGGTTTCTATTGGCCCTCTTTGTTTTTAGATGTAAAAAAGTTTGCTGCCTCATGCCACAAATGCCAGATCTTCGAAGGCAAAAGAAAGCTGCTGCCCTTGCCCCTTAGACCCATCTCAACCGAAAAACCTTTCCAACGATGGGGTCTTGACTTCATCAGAGAAATCCATCCCTCTTCCTCAGGCCAGCACAAATGGATTCTTACAGCCACTGACTATTTCACCAAGTGGATTGAAGCCATACCATGTAGGCAAGCCAATGACTCCACCATTATCCAATTTCTCGAAACCAATATCCTCTCCAGATTTGGCTGCCCTGAGAAAATCATTACAGATAACGCAGTTGCCTTCAAATCCAAAAAAATGATTAATTTTTGCCATAAATTCCACATCACCCTGGGCCACTCCACAGCCTATTATCCTCAAGGCAATGGCTTGGTCGAATCTTCCAACAAAAGCTTGATTAATATCATCAAGAAAATGCTAGAAGAAAACAAGAAGAACTAGCACAAAAAACTTATCAATGCCCTTTGGGCAGACAGACTGTCAACCAAGAGGTCCATTGGGATGATCCCTTATGAGTTAGTATATGGTATGGAGGCCAGATTTCCATCTTCCTTGGGCATTCCTGTTATCAAGCTACTGCAGGAAATCCAAGCTGAACCAAATGATATTCAACGAAGAATTAACCAGACCATTCATCTTCAGCAAACTAGAGAGCAAGTTTACAACAGAGCTCAGATCTTACAAGACAAGCTAAAGAAAATATTTGACAAGAGGACTAAGGCTGAGGATTTCTGTGTTGG
>APFE030506890.1:136011-154468 GCA_000404065.3 Pinus taeda
TTTTTGCCATAAATTCCACATCACCCTGGGCCACTCCACAACCTATTATCCTCAAGGCAATGGCTTGGCCGAATCTTCCAACAAAAGCTTGATTAATATCATCAAGAAAATGCTAGAAGAAAACAAGAAGAACTGGCACAAAAAACTTATCAATGCCCTTTAGGCAGACAGATTGTCAACCAAGAGGTCCATTGGGATGAGCCCTTATCAGTTAGTATATGGTATGGAGGCCAGATTTCCATCTTCCCTAGGCATTCCTGTTATCAAGCTACTACAGGAAATCCAAGCTGAACCAAATGATATTCAACGAAGAATTAATCAGACCATTCATCTTCAGCAAACTAGAGAGCAAGTTTACAACAGAGCTCAGATCTTACAAGACAAGCTAAAGAAAATATTTGACAAGAGGACTAAAGCTAAGGATTTCTGTGTTGGCAACAAAGTTTTGAGGTGGGACTCACGAAGAGAAGACAAGGGGAAGCATGCAAAGTTCAATTTTTTATGGAATAGCCCATTTGTTATTAGCGTTGTGCAGGGAAATAACACGTATTTTCTCAAATCTACAGATGACAGCACAGTGGAGGACGGCCCTGTCAATGGCCGAATGTTGAAACATTATCAAGATCCCTTTTAAAGGATACAATGCCCATGTGTATATTTGTAGGTTAGTATTTGTATATATGTCAACACTTTCCTTTTTTGTTTGTTTTTTATGTATAACGAAACAATTTTCACAGGATCTGGTGAACCAGATTCCGTTTGAGAACCATCAGTACATGGTGATATCATTATTTCAGACCTTGTACCCTGTGAAAACTTTTTTTCAGGCCCGCTAGAAATTTCTTGAGAAGACGTTGTTGAAGCTCTCTCACAGGATATAGTATCTGAAAATTTTGGAGGTTTTATTTTTGAAAAGCTTCTATAGTCTTCTGAGCTCAAAGGAAGACAATTATTGCTTCCACACCATCCTTCGTTCATCATCTATTTTCAAAATGGGAACTCGAGCAAATCTATCCAAAGGACAGTCAGAAACTTGGTTGTCTGTGGGAAATGCTGCCGCAGTATCAATACAATTTTTTGTCAAGGATGTTGTCACTGCTTTTACCACATTTATTGAATGGACCTTCAGCATCTCTGTTTTCTTTCCTCTCCTATCCACTTAAGTCCTCTGTGTGGATGATGCTTACAGTTATTTTGGTATGTCCACAGATTCAAAAAGCACCTCAGTTCTACTCATTTATAACCTAGAGCGAAAAAGATCAATGGCATTTTCAGTGGTAATTATTGTGTGTAGATCCTGGACCTCCAAACGCACCACTCTCAGACCTACTATCCACAAGGGTACCATTTACGTTGCATTGCTTTTTGAGATGACTGTTTACTTTGGTGTAGAACTACCAGGTCCAGATTTGGCATGTGAAACTTTCTCTGGTGTGCAAACAAGTTAATGCCAATGTTGATATTGTAAGTTTGTTTTTCTGTGTGCAAACTCCCCTTCAAATTTTTGTTTGGACACATCCAGACACATTTCCTTATCTGGTGTCAGACTATGTCTTTTAGCTTTTATCGAACTAGGCTTATGCTCTAAATTAACCTTTGTGCGATCTAAAAAGCCATAAGTCTTATTTAGAGATAAACTGCAACTGCCTTTCCTTAGATCAGGTTTTAAATTGTCATACATTCTGCTTGCTCAGACTTTTTAAAATTCAATATGGAGTTATTACAGCATTGCATCTTCCCATGTTATGTTGTTAGCATGCCAGATGTAGTATACTGGCCAAGTTTGTGCACACTCTGCACTCACTTGGTACACAATTTTTTAACACCGTCAACCACATTGATGTTCGTATATATAAAGCTTTACCACCCATGATATGTTGCTGCACAGGTTTTTTGAAACAGGTAGACGTGGGGGGTTTTGTTGGTCCAACGCATACAATCCCCTTCGTCTCAGTCTTAAAATGCATGGGAGGAGAAAACCCTGAATTCATTCAAAAAAGTTTTGAACATCCCTTCACCGGAAGTCATCGGTGAACAGAGGTGGGGTTGCTGTAGTTGATCTGGTGGATCCATAGATCCAATCATATCTAAAAATGGCGCTCACAGCACACATGAAGGTCCTTGTTTGGGCTTCGGCTCTTCTTTTGCTTTTCTTTTGGGCCAACTGTTTTTGTCTTCCCGGCGTAGCACCCCATGATTTCAACAAGGGGGATGAGCTACAAGTGAAAGTGAACAAGTTGACTTCCATAAAGACTCAGCTTCCATATGAGTACTATTCTCTGCATTACTGCCACCCAAATAAGATTTTTGATGTCTCTGAAAACCTTGGAGAAGTTCTCCAGGGTGATCGCATTGAAAACTCACCTTATGTGTTCGAAATAAGAGAAAGTAGACTTTGCAATGTTGTTTGCAAGATTAAGCTGGATGAAAAGACTGCAAAGGACTTCAAGGAGAAGATTGATGATGAATATCATGTTAATATGATTCTGGATAATCTACCTGTAGCAGTGGCCAGACAGAGGTCTGATGGAAATAGCCTTACTACATATGAGCATGGCTTCCGGGTTGGGTTCAAAGAAAGCTACGCAGGGAGTTCAGAAGAGAGGCATCTCATCCACAATCATTTGCCTTTTATTGTGATGTATCATAAGGATGTTGAAACTGATTCTGCATGCATAGTTGGATTTGAAGTTGTACCATTCATTGTAAAGCATGAGTATGAACAACCATGGGATAATGTCAAAACCCGTTTGACAACTTGTGATCCAAATACCAAGCATATAGTGTCAAATTCTGAGATTCCCCAAGAAGTTGTGGAAGACAAAGAAATTATATTCACATATGATGTTACTTTCTGGGAGAGCCCTGTGAAATGGGCATCACGTTGGGATAATTAACTTCTTATGACAGATGATCAGATCCATTGGTTCTCTATCGTCAACTCATTGATGATTGTTTTATTTCTTTCTGGAATGGTTGCAATGATCATGATGCGAACAATGTACCGTGATATCTCAAGATACAGCCAATTAGAAACACAGGATGAGGCTCAAGAGGAAACAGGATGGAAGTTGATCCATGGAGATGTGTTCAGGGCCCCAACCAATGCAAGCTTACTTTGTGTCTATGTGGGAACTGGAGTTCAGTTTTTGCCATGACACTAGTGACAATGATATTTGCAGTCCTTGGTTTCCTTTCTCCTTCAAACCGTGGAGGTTTAATGACATCTATGCTGCTATTATGGGTGTTTATGGGTTTGTTTGCTGGGTATGCATCGTCACGTCTATATAAGATGTTCAAGGGCACAGAATGGAGGAAGAACACACTGAAGACAACATTCTTGTTTCCAGGCATTGCCTTTTGCATTTTCTTTATTCTCAACGCACTGATATGGGGAGAAAAATCATGTGGTGCAGTTCCTTTTGGGACTATGTTTGCCTTGGTCCTTTTATGGTTTGGAATTTCTGTGACATTAGTCTTTGTGGGAAGTTACTTTGGCTACAATAAACCTGCAATTGAGGATCCAGTGAAGACCAATAAAATCCCCAGGCAGATTCCAGAGCAAGCTTGAGATCACCATTGTCCTGTGCTACTTCCAATTGCGCAGTGAAGATTACAACTGGTGGTGGAGATCTTATTTGACAGCAGGCTCCTCAGCATTTTACTTGTTTCTCTATGCCACATTCTATTTCTTCACCAAGCTGGAGATGACAAAGCTTGTTTCTGGAATTTTATATTTTGGCTACATGACCATCATGTCATACTCATTTTTTGTTTTGACAGGTACAATAGGTTTTTATGCATGCCTTTGGTTTGTGCGGACAATATACTCATCAGTGAAGATTGATTGAGGCTCTACATGCAGCTGCTATTTTTCAGAGGGGCCGTTTAAGTTTTGGTTTAGGGGAATGGTGCTTGCTCCTTTTATGTTGTTTTAGAGGTTTTTGGGTAACATTATAGGAGACACCAGTACATGCTGCTGAAGCTGCTTCCATCAGTTTTCTGATAGATTTCCTAACTCATCGAAGCAGTCATCAAAACATTCATAAGCATGTTGATGCTAAGGTTTCTCTTGGTTTTTCATATTGATACTGCCTTTTAACATCAGTGAGTTCATGATAAAGTGTTGGCTAACCGTGATTCATTGCCAATAAGTATTTCCAAATCAGGTGGCCTTTTCCAAATCATCACTTCCATTTGTCGGGTTTCCAAAACAGAAGACTTCCCAAGGCAGCTTGGTACATTCAAAGAGCACTCAGAAGACAGCAAGAGCAACACTGTCATATTACAGTGATTTAGTTAAAAAGAAACTGTTTTTCAGCTTACAATTTTTCAGTCACTAGTATCAAAAGAAAGGAGCACTTTCAATTTTTACATCAGCAACCCTTTTCAAAACAGAATAGGAAAAAACTCCAGTTTTTGTGACATGTTTTGAAGCCATACTCAGGCAGTACTCAGGCAGAGGAACATGTAGTAATAAGCATGCAGAAGAAAGTAGGCAGTGCTATATGTCCGCAACGATTCAGTTCATGAGAGCGCTATGTCCGGGCCTCAAGGAACCAAGTCATTTAGCGGACAACCAAGAAGTGTTGTAGTCTACAGCGACAATAGAAGATCAAGGCAGTCTGACCTGCTGTTCTTGGATTTTCACAAGAAAAGAACATCCCCAAGTGGAGCCACTGTTAGCCTCCTATTGCAATAGGTGTTCATATTTGATGATTGACTGTTTGCATGCCAAATATGTCATCTTTTTATTACTGCAAAGGTTCCATATTTCCACAGAGTTTCATTTTGATAAGTTATTCCAATTTTGAAGAGTTGTTCAGTCAAGGGAAGGCCAAACAGTTTAAACTTGGCCTCCCTAGGTTTCAATTGCTTGTTTTAGAATATAGAGATGAATATCTGTCCAAACAAGATTAAAACTTGGCGGATTGGTAAATAGGTAGAGAAGCAAGGGCGCTCATCAGCTTAATCTGAGCCCGGGAAGAGACAAGGATCGATTTAGATAGGAGGATAGCTGAAAGAAAGGTTGAAAGGCTGGATATGCTAGTTCAAGTGCACCCAAACCAAAAGAAGAAAAAATGCTAGGTGAGTAGGCCGGGTAGGTAGCGTTGTGGTGGCAGAATCATGGCTTGTGATCCGTTTCATTTTCATGTTCTCAAGTGTCATATATGTTCGCATCTCAAGCATAAGGTAGTTTCCATTTGGAGGAGCTCAAGCGAGGCATGTCTGAATTTCCCTTCTTCCTCAAACACTCGCTAACTTCCCCTAATCCACTAAAAAAGTCCTATTTCCCCTTTAAAAAGCCTAAGATTTCTATCCTTAGTTCTTTCTGATCAAATTGCATATTAACTTCTAACTTATTATATAAATCCCAGTTATTCTTCCCTCCCCATACTAAAAACATATACAAGATCCCCCTAGATACATATCCCCTCCATTGGTTGAAATATAACAATAACTAGCTCAGCGTTTTCTGCTACTACTACAAGGGACTATTAACCTATAGTTCTGTTTTATATGGTTGTGTAAGAGATGATTCTAAATCAAAGCAATATTACACCCTGTGTTGATAAAAGGCTACAGCAATATTCTATGTGTTTAGGACAGAGTGCATCACAAAGATCTATAGCCTGTACTCCTGAGAATCCAAAGACAATGAATCAGGATCTACAACTAAACTAGTAGCAAGATGCTAGTGCTCAAAGTCCACTTCAAATGGAAGTTCACATTCCACCTGTAAAGGTGCCTTCATCTTATAAATCAAATAAAGCTGCCCGTACCACTAGTTACCAATTCTACAGACATCATTGCGGGCTTGGATACATAGGCATTGAGAAACTGAAGCAAAGTTTGCAAGTCAGTAGGTCCCAATTAATGGTAATTGCAGATCAGATGAATCAACATTATCCCTTCTATGGAAATTAAATCAGCCAGGATCACATGTCTTACGCAGCCTTCTATGTCTTGCCATGGAACATTGCTTAAATCTCAGGATAAATTTCATTCAGACAACATTACCTCTACTCCAGCAGACAGGTTGAGTGGTTTGTCATCACATTTGCCTAAAAAGAAACTAGACAAGACATCATTACGGGCTTCTCCAAATCTATTGAAGTTTGTTGCAAGCAAGATCTTAGAATATTCCAAAAATAATGTTGCAGTTCTATGAGTAGACACCTTTGGCAGTCTCGTCTTACAGACCATTTTGAAATTACTAGAGGCAAACAAAGAAGCGGTGGTAAGGGTGATAACTGTCCTTTTGGGTGGTTCTGAAAATAATGTTATGAGAGAAGGCAAGGTGTTAGAGGATGCTACAGAACAGAATGTCTTAGACCTTATGATGAATCCAATTGGCAGCCATTTAATGGGGATTATTCTGGAGGTTGCAGCAGATTTGCTTTACATGAAAATCTTGGATCGCTATCTTCGGCATTCCTTGCTTGAAATTGCAACTCATTAATCTGGCAACTCTGTGGTCCAATAATTAGTTTCTTCTTCAAGACACTAGGGTCAAATGAATATGATCTGGGGTGAAATTGGTTCTAAAGTTCACAAAATTTGCAGTCAAATCACCACGAGTTGCATGTCCTCCCTGATGTTGCTGGTTACTTCTTGGAACAGGCTGTTGAGGTATCAAGAAATGAATACGATCCATCAAAATCTGACATTTTATATGCCGAAGGAGTAACTCAAAGAAATGGGTTGGCTGGTATCGAAATTTCACTTGATGATTGTAGCCCTATGTCAGAGCCTTATAAGGAAAACTTTGATTGTCCAAACAGCATCTGTGAAATATCAGCTTATTAGAGTAAATACTAAAGGATTAAATGAAGGATGTAAGTGGCTGGAAACGTTTGAGGATGTACGAGCTGTAATTTTCTGTGTTTCTATAAGTGAATATGACCAAATGTGGGCTGAAGACAATGGTACCTTGAGAAATAAGATGATCTGGAGTAAAGAACTTTTTGAGAATGTTGTAAAGCATTCATGCTTCAGAGATACACCATTCTCTCACTAAATCAACATGACATTTTTGAGGAGAAGACCAACAGAGTGCCACTTACTGTAGGTGAGTGGTTTAAGGATTTCAGTCCAGTAAAGGCGCATCACAACAATCAGTCACTGGCCCATCAATCTTACTATTATGTGGCAATGAAATTCAAGGATTTCTATGCATCTCCTAGCGGCCATAAGTTGTGCATATGGAAAATGAAGGCTCGAGATCGCAGTACAGTGAATGAAGCCTTCAAATATATTTGTGAGATTTTAAAGTGGGATCAAGAAAAGGATGAAAACTATTTGGGAGTTGCTGATGAATCACTTATAGCACGGATATGATTTCTTCACCATTTGTCAGGCTAGAGGAGTTGGATTCTTCTGTTATTGAGGGAAGAGGATTTATGTCAGTTTGGCTGGTGCGCCTGAAGCGCTGGACTGTCTGAAAGTCCCAATATCTTAACTTATTTACTAATCTTATCCTTGCATATGTACCAATTCCCTTGTTTGATCTTGCAGGCATGTCGTGTGGGCAACTTTCAGTTCCATTCTGGAAATTCTTCATTGCAAACTTAATTGAAAAAGCAATAATTAAAACACATATACAGACAAATTTTATCATCATGGTTTGTAACAACCAACTGCTGGAGTGAAGTGAAAAAGAGTTTATATGGATGTAACGTAAAATCAGGGATTTATCAAATTCGGCATCCATATCCAGCGCTCAAAGCCAGTGTGGCATTGATCCTCGGATCTCAAGACTTGAGAAAGAGTACCAAAAAATTTGGAAAGACTGGTGCTGACGAAACATCCTTTTTATACATTGAAAATTCTTGCTTGGGCAATTTGGGAATATCGTATAACATCAGCAATATACACTGCGACACATGGAGGAGCTTGTTCACTATTTCAGATTCAGGCTTTGATGGGTAGGCCTTGGTGTAGTAGATCTAATTACAAAAAACAGAAAAGCTTCGTGCATCTCAGCGTCCTAAGAAAAGCTGGAGGCAGAAGGAGAAGTGGTTCGGTGGCTTTCACGTTTCTCTAGCTATTTGCATTGTTACTTCATGCAAGGTGTTCTCTTCCTGCGCTAAATCGATATGAAATGCCTCTCATCGCCGGAAGGATTCTCCTAGGCAATTGATGGCCATCTTGATTGCCTTAGTCCATAATTGCTACTGTCAATGGCGATAATTTCGCCATTTCCAAAGGATGATTGGACCCAATAAAATGAAAGCATTTGGTGAATTTCTTCAGCGCTGGAACATCAAGAAGCCTATGCTGATAAGAGAGCGATCTGACAAAATAAATCAAGAGAAATTAAAAGACCAGAGAATACAGCAGTCCCTTTGTCCTGTTATGTGAGAAAAATCAAGAAACGATTATGATCTGGATATAACATTCCCGAAAACATAATTGCTATGGGATCTCCAGCTGACAACGCCTGTTCTGGTATTTTTTAAATATGTGGAGGTTCTTGCTGTGTCACAGTCAGATAAGAAATATCATACACCTGAAGGTTGTATTAATTCTTTCATAGGAGATAAAGCAGGGGTGATTGGACAATTTGAAGTGCTTCAGAGGGAAGAGAAAGCCCGATTCGACAGCGAAAGAGCATCAGCGAACTGACAAAGAATATCAGTTATGAATATCAGCAGGGGACTTTAAACACAAAGCAAATGGAAACAAAGGGATTGCGCAAAGATAAATAAAGTAGCTCAGAGCCATCAAAGCTCACCAGCGCATATTAAAATATCTTAAGAGCCACTTAAGGGCAGTATAACCGCCTGAACGATACAGACAAAAGGATTCAATGTGCAGTCCTCAGTTGCATGACTTGAGTTGCCAGCTGCCTCAACGCAGCTCTTTTTTAGATATTTATGTATTGATTTCCAACACAACAATGAGTTAAAGACAGTTACTACACAGATATTTTTTCAGATCCGATATAGAGATATTTTTTGATATTTTCCCCTTTGACACCTGTTCAAGGGAAGTCTGTAAATATTTCCCTATATAAACCACCCTATAGACAGTCTTAAGGAGCAAGAAAAAAAGAAAGAATAGGTTGATAGACTCCAAGAGAGACTAGTTATGTACATCTGATACGATTTCCTTAATCAAAGACTGCTGAAGTTTGGAAAATGGACTGTGTGCTATGTTTTAATGTTTGAAGGGGGCATTATGGAATTCTAGAGCTGCAACATGACTCAATAAGTGCCTCTCATCTCTGTTTTTTTTTTTAATGTTTTATGCTCATAATATGCTTGTATCACCATCTAAATAGCAGATAGAAAGATTAGTTTAGAATTTGCTGAGCCACACTCTATGCTCAAGGTCTGTTATTTCTTTATGTTTTCATCTTAACTGGTAATGAACATGAATTCCCTTTGCCTCATATCTCCTCGAATTCACCCATGTTTTGGCACTTATCTAAGAAATTTTTGATAGCTCCTAGACAAAGCTCTTTCACCTTCATGCTGTTATGCTAAATAAGAGATTCGTTTTCCTCTCATTTCTTTAAACTTTCAATCCGGATGGTTGATTTGCTACACTCCATACATGCGCTATATTATTGAAAGCTTTTGTTGAAAAATCAGAGATTACTCAAGAGTTTGGATGATGGACTGTCTACTATGATTCTTTTAAATGCCTGAAGGGTGATCATGGAATTCTTATGCTGTCATATGGACCAATAAAGTGTCTCTTGCCTTTGTCATATCAGTTTATATATGTTGGTATCATTATCACTATTTTCGATTGCAGAAAGAAGGACTAATCTACAATTTGCCTTACAGTACTTTACACTAAATTTTTGCAATGGTCTATATGTTTTCTTCTGACTAAGGATTTAATATGAATACCTCATGGCTCATATTAGTTCTTTATCATCCATGTATGATTGTTATTTAGGAAATCTTAAATTGTTCCTAGATAGAATTCATTCACCTTACCTCGGTCAGCCAGTTAAAAGATATCTTTAGTTGCCTTACATATCTGACTTCCACTTCATCCTTTTTAGCCTGAATAATTGTTTCATGAGCAGCTATCTACTCCATATCCCCCTCGTGACCAAGAAAAACACACTAGCAGTCCCGCTCCCCTGACTCCATGCTCAATGGTTTGAAATTTATCGCACGATGCATTTCCTCTCTACTTGAAGCCATTCTCTTTCCCACCAAAAAATAAAACCCCTTGTACTCAATAACTAGCCTAAGATCACCCTAAACAAAGCTAAATTATGAAGAGAGAGCCCTCTCTGATTGCACGTAGGCTAGGACCCGCAGTCCAAAGATTGGTTTTGTGTTACCTTGGCCGTATCCCTTAAGGAGCCAAGGGACAACCTGAGCGATAACAAAACCCACAAAGTTATTGAGGAATTTCATGGAATAGTTTGTGGAGGTCATTAAATCTCGAAGACCACAACACACAAAATACTCAAGGTAGGATTCTACTGGCCTACACTATTTGGAAATGTTCATTCCCGGACCAAGTCATGGAAGAACCTTTCAAACAGTGGGGACTAGACTTCATAGGAGAAATGAACCCACCTTCCAGTGGCAAACACAAGTGGATATTAATGACCATGGATTATTTCACCAAGTGGGTAGAGGCCATCCTAGTCTGAAACGTTATAGACTCAGTGGTAATCAAGTTTATGGAGGAGAATATATTATCTCGCTTTGGTTCTCCTATCAAAATTATCACTAACAATGCTCAAGTCTTCAAATATGCCAAATTCACCAGCTTCTACTAGAAATTCAATATTATAATCAAGACCTCCACTACCTACTATCCTCAAGGTAATGGCTTGGCTGAGTCCTCAAACAAAACTATGGTGAGAATTCTGAAGAAGACCATCAACGAGAATCAGAGGAACTAGGACTCCCAATTGAAGTTTTCCCTCTAGGCTAACCGAGTAACTCCTAAATGATCCACTGGAAAATATCCTTTTGAGCTAGTGTATGGTAAGGTTATGGTGTTCCCAATCTAATTAACAATGTTGGTGGCAAATTTACTACACGAAGGATAAACCAGTTGGTCAAAATTCATGAAAATAGAGAATAGGTGGGGGGGAAATTGTCAAATTACCAACAGAAGATGAAATCCCTATTGACAAGAAGGCCAAGGATTGACCTCTTCAACTAGGAGATTTAGTTCTCTAATGGGACGTATGATGGGAAGAAAAAAAACAATGGAAAATTCTATCCACTATGGTTCGACCATTTCAAGATTTCAGAAGATAGAGGAAATAACACATACCTACTCAAAAATCTAGACAGTGAATTGTTAGAACTACCAGTAAATGGTCAGTTCCTCAAACTCTATTTCCAGAATTAGGTTTTGTAGGTTCTCGACGCATTGAGATCCAATGTCCCATCCCCAATTGGAGCCAACGTTTTCACCTTTTGAAAATAGATTCCTAAGTGCACAAAGAGGGAAAAACAGAGGAGAGGAGGTTTTCGTGCCTTGCAAATTGGAGATTAAAATGGGGAAGAATGGGTTTAGCTTAAATCATTTTGGAGAAATTTCCATATTCTCTAAAACTCATTTGTTTCACAAACCCCATTCGCCTTTGTCTTTTAAACTCTAGTTGCATTGACCATTTTTAAACTCTAGCCTTAATCCCTTCTATATCCAACTCTCACCATGTTTTCCATTCCCCTTTGAAATGTTTTAAAACATTCAAAGATCATTCTGAAACCCTTTTAAAGCGTCAAGACCACAAACCATAATTGCTATCAGCCCTTTCCCTTTTTTTGATATATATCCACCCGAAACCACTACTTCTAGTCGATTGCGATGGAATCCCTCCTCCATCGATATCACATATTGCAATGTTCCCCCACTAATGGCCATATATGTCCGTCAACACTCCTCGCTGATTGCAATAATTTCCCCCTCTCCCTGATTGCAATATCGCAATCAGGGATCCCACACTTCAAAGTCCTTCCTCTGTAGATGTCCCTTCCAACTTGTGATTACGATATGCGAGAACTCTCCTTTGCTAATATTGCATATTGCAATGTTTCCCCATCAATTTCCATCTCCACCCATCACCATTCCCTCTCGCCGATTGTGATAATTCTCCCCTCGATTGCGATTTCACAATCATGGATCACACAATTCAAAGTCCTTCCTCCACTGATGTCTCTTCCAGCTTGCAATTGCGATATCTTGAGTGGGCCCAAGCTTGCATATTGGTGATCGTAGTTGTTAAGGGGAGGCACTCCCGTCCCGTAAGGACCTCTAATGGAAAACCTTGATGTGATAGCTCTACGATGAAGTAATGCCAAGCTTTAAAGGTGTGGTGGGTCGACAGCTAAAGCATTCAGTAAAGGAGGTGCAACATTCAAAATTGGCATGGGTTGACCCAGAAAGTCCCCTTGTGACACGAAACCAAGGTCGATGCTGACAGAAGTAAACAAAGACTTGGAATCTCGAGAGGACTTGATTATCCAGCATGGTGCTACATACAGAGAGAAGAAAAATTACCACCGAGGGGTCCTCTGATTTTGTACTGCAGTGTGAAACTAATAGTTTCCCACTCAAAGATTTAAAGGATGAATGATTCAAGCAGTAAAGGCAGAAGCGATGGGAATTAGATGAGAAACACAGGAGGCCAAACTGTGAGCTAACTACAACCTGAGGCAGAGGTGGTCACAACGATGGGGACATAGATAGTTCATTGACGTTTTCATCTGCTCAATCGACCCATTTTTTGTAATCATATAATGTGCCAACCATTTAATGAGGCAATTAATATTTTGTAATGTTTTTGGGCCACAGAGCCATCCCTGGCCGAGACAACTAGTCAATCTGACAGTTGGGACTCAACTGAAGATATTTTTTTGTAATCAATTCTCAACACTCCACTCTCCAGATAAATAGGGGGAAGCAACACTTTACAAGGGTTCATAAATCCTAAAGAAAAATATACATGTTATTTTCAGACTGTATGACTATATGATATGCATCTTTCGGAATATAAAGAAAATGGTAGTGATTGGATTCATTTGTATTGAATTGTTAATGAATGTTCTTGTACAGATTATTGAGGTTATATCTCAAAAATTGCGCTCCATGAATCATACCACCCGGTCTCTCTTTTGTCCATTATATCTACCTGTAACTCAAATAAGTGTAGAAATTCTCGATGCTTCAAGCTCTATGTGTTAAGTGTAGAATTATTGATGCTTTAAGCTCTATGTGATGAGTTACTCATTCTCCTTATCCTCTCTCATTTTTCTGTCAAATCTTATTAAACTGTAGGTCCTTGAACTACTTGACCTCCACTATTTTATGCACATATTTCTATGAGCTATATGTGTGAAGAAGTACCAAAAACTCATGGCTTACTCCTTTAGATGAATGAACCAACCCATTCTGTTTAATATATATATATATATATATACATATACGTGATGTATCCATTTTCCTGAGAATCATATGAGGCACACTAAATCTATATGTGCTCAGGAACTGGTCTTATAAGAAATCCAAGACTATCTGTGGGAGTGACAACAAATCCTTTCAACCATGATGCATAAAACAAGACATGCACAAAATATTGGGACATTAAAGAGGGTTTTCAACAGCTATAGGCCCAAATATTTTGTAGAAGAAAGTCATGGTAATGTTTACTGGCATCTTATAAAATGTTTCTCTAGAAGCTAGATGAACTTTATGTTCCTAAATATGAAATATTGTAGCTTACCAAAGAGGCTCACACTTCCAACATTGAAAAACATTTCAGTGTTGGGAAGATAGGTTTCAACTTACAAAAGAATGTGTAGTGGCCCAAAATGATAGAAAATGTACGTTAGTATATTAAAGGATGTCACATCAAGTTGTTAGTTCATACTAATGTAACTATATGGAGGCCAATTCTAGCTAATTTCATTAGATGGAGGCCATCTTCAAGTGGAAAAATATTACTAATTTCATTGATGTTAGGAGCTTCGTTGGGCTAGAGAAGTTTCATAGCATCATTTTAATTATAGTTTTGCTACTCCATGCTATAAGAGCTAGTGGCAAGAGTTTCTAAAGGGGAAAGAATGAATAAAATATTTTGATAAGCTAAAACAAAAGATGAGTCCAACATTAATTCTTGCATTACCTAACTTGTAGAATCGTTTTGAAGTGGGGATAGATGCAATTGGGTATGCAGTGGGAGTTTCCTTCGAGAAAGGAGGTAATTTGGCATGTTATCATTCTAAAAATTTCCATGGGAGAGTCCTAAATTATTTTTTGTATGATAAGAAACTATATGCCCTAGTTCAAGATGCTAAGAAGTGGATGATAAGAAAGAAACCATTATCCACACTAATCATTAGCCATTGTAGTATTATGGGCCCAAAGTAAATTTCAATAAACCAAACATTACAAGTGGATGAGGTTTTCATAGTAGTTTCACATAGTCATCAAATATAAAAAGGGCAACACTAATACATTGGAAAACATGTTTTCAATGCCACCTAAAAATAAACATTACAAAGGTAACTCTTATGTACATGGAGAATTTTATCCATGACGCAGAAAAATAGGCATACATAGAATATGAGGACTTTAAAAACATGTTTCAATTTATATAGGGCCAAATTAATGTAGAATAAGTTGACAACTTACGAATGACTATCATATATAGAATTGGTTTCTTTATAAGCTATATGAGCTTTGAGTCCCTAAAGGTGAATACTTGTAGCTTATCAAAAAGGCTCACAGCTCCAATATTGGGGGATTTTTAGGGTTGCGAAGATATTTTCCAACTTACAAAGGTATGTGTTTTGGTCTATAATGCAAGAAATGTAGCTCACTATATTAGATGATGTATACTTCATTGTACTAGCAAGCCCAATAATAGAAATCAAGGTTTATACCATATCTTACCTATACCTACTCAACCTTGGAAAATAATTTTGATAGATATTTGGGTGGTTTTCCAACAACTAAGAAGGGACATGACTAGTGATTTGTGTACTGATTGATAGGTTTAGAAAGACGTGCATTCTTATGCCTTGGTAAAATACCATCAAAGGAAAAGAAGCGACATACATGTTCTTTGAACAGGCTGGGTGCATTTTGGGACACCATTGAGTATCATCTTAGACAGGGATACCAAATTTCCCAATGCTTTTTAGAATACACTTTGGGGAAATATGGACATTAAGTTGAATAAATATACAACTTCCCATTCAAAAATAGAGGGGAAAATAGTAGTCAATAGGACAATAATTCAACTTTTTAGTGGTTTAAAATCAGAAGCATCTGATGACCTGGGTGAAACTCTGATCTGTACTCAACACTCTTATAATAGAGTAGTCCATACTTCTACAAATAAGTCCCCTTTTGAAACTTTTTTTTGCTTAAGAAAGAGTATTTCCTTCTTTATTACTAACTAAAAAGTTACAAGTATACATTACAAAACACGACACTGACGCCCACAAGAGAAACAGGCCCCACCTAACCTAAGAAGCCGCACCAAAGTATCGAAAACCAGGCCTAGGGCCCACAACACAAAACCAACCACCGACGACCATAAGATATGATTTCAAAGATCTAACGGTTGAGGGGTGATATCGGGAGCTCAACTAGTCCACCAAATAACCAACAAAATAGACCTGAAATGCTTTCAAAACCCTCTCTAAAATCGTATTAGGTCCAATCTAGGAAATAACAATTGAGCTAGTTCTCCGCCCGAAATCCACTAGATGCGACTGAATCCTTACAGAGCTCACAATTAGCACATATGTTAACACCCACTGTGGATCTGAAGCCCTTATAGAGACCATTCCAATAATTTTTCGGATCCGATAGGAAGGTTAGCTTGCGACCATCTTGCCACGTGAAATGCACTAGATTGCCACGATTATATTGACTTGCCCACTCTTTAAAGAGGATTTTGGTGCCAAACAAGAAGGCATCCATTAAAATTTTCCTTGAGACTTGATCTATAATAAGTTTTCAGCTCAAGAAACTTATAACTAAATATTGCTGAATCCATTTCCAACCCCTAGATTTGCTCTTGACCTACTTCTTTTGCACACTTTGCTTATATATCATCCTAATTATTTCCTTTGTTCAGGCAGCTCTCCCTGTCTAAAGTTGCTTGTTTGTGGCAATCCTCCCTCAGTTGACCTTGAGGAACTTCTAACCATTCATATATTCTGTCATTTTTGGTACATAGAACGCCTTCATTAGCCATAATGTCTGCTACCTTGTTGGTTATTCTTCACACATGAGTGAAACTAAGGGTCCTCATGGTGCGTAGGAGGGATTGAATAAGTTGATAGACTTGTAGTAATCTCCAGTGTTTCGAAACTGTTGACACCTAATCCTCAGTGATTGGGGAACTGAATGTGAACAGTCATCGAGAAGATGAACTGAACAATCACATTCATGTATATATTAGATAGCTGATTAAATGAATAAATGCATTAGTTTTCTGGAGTTACTCCTGGCCTAACATGGTATCAGAGCACAGGTCCTAGGTTCTATTTTTAACCTTGCTTTGTAACTCCTGTCCTGCCTACCTTCTGCTCCTCTATCCCACACCTGAACCTGCATACTTGCATGAAACGCACGCTGCCTGAAGACTCTTTTTCTGAAGACTACCATTATAATCGTTGGCTCAGTTGGAGGAGTTGCGCTGATAGCAGTAGCGCCAGTGCTGCTCATAATGTACTCTGCAAAATTCTGTTGAAGCCTGACATGGTTCCGTTGCATTGTCATGGGTGAAAACCAGGTATCCTGAATTGAAACGCCTGGTAATGTAGTCTCCCCTTCCGCTTACATGAAACTCTTCGTTTTTTTCGTTTGACTCTCCTTTTGGTCTGCGAGTCATTCAAACTACTCCTGGAGGGAGGTCAGAGCATTTCAATTCGAATATTAGCTTGTTGTAGTCTCCGATACCTGCGTTGTGGTTTTGAGTTGAATACATCAGTTGTAGAAAACGGAATCGTCCTTTCCCTCCCTGGCTACCATATCTTCCACCTTTGCTCTCAATACCTCAACGTCTGCTCTGTGTAACACCTGCAATGAGAATTACGTATGGTATCTGGATTGAAACCTGCAATGAGAATTGCGTATGGTAACAATGAGAATTGCGTATGGTATCTGAATTGAAACCTGCAATGAGAATTGCGTATGGTAACAATGAGAATTGCGTATGGTATCTGAATTGAACCTGCAATGATAATTACGTATGGTAACAATGAGAATTGCGGACCAGAAGTTACATGTTTCTTGTTGGTGTCGGTGGTATTGCTACATATAGCGCGAATTTACCTGTTGTGTTTGTTGCTAACAGTAGTATTGTTGTAGAGATTAGTCGCTAGAAGTGTTAGCATATGTATGCCATTGTGTTTGAAGGGTTTGCGGTATCAGTTGTTGTCGGTGGTAAAACAGTCTTTGCTTTATTCTCAGACTCAGTGGTATGCCCAGAACCATGGTGAAATCTGCCAAAATTTAATGTTGCAGAGTTAAGATTTATGTGGTGAAGACGAGTTTATCTGTTGAATTGATGCCTTTCCATGAACCGAATGATGGGCTTCGGACAGTGACAGATACTGATATAACTGTATACCTGCTTTATGGCACCCATGTCAAAGAGGAATAATTGCTTTTTGGGAAAACTTTAACCCCTCTTCAACCATTTATTCGATTTATACATTGAGGATAGATTTTCTGCCTTCCTTTCTAGCAGCAATATATATTACAGTGGCAGCAAGCGCTCAAACATTTTTTTCAGTGATATATATATATATGGTGATATATGTATTCATTTCAATAATCAATAATGGCATAGCAGAATTTTGAATGATTTTTTTTCTCCATATCAAAATCATTTTTTAAAGCAGCGGAAGTTTTTTAAGAGCAAATTTTTTTTCACCATCAGAAGCATTAATATATCAGCAAAAGTTTTTTATATCAGCAGAAGTAACCTTTTACAGAATGCATTCAATCATCTCTATGATAGGAATAGTTCTCACTGGCAAGGAGAACTATCCTGACTGGTCCCGGATGGTACAACACACCCTCATTTTCAATGAGCTGTGGAAAGGAGTGTGTGTCGGAGAAGGAGACAGTGTCCCAGAAAAGCCTACATCAGACAAAGAGCTCGCCATCTGGGAAAACAAGAACAGTAAAGCGTATGCATTAATAGCAGCGTCTGTAAATAAGGAGGTGAGTCGTCACATTTCAACATGTTCAACTGCCTTTGAAGCTTTACAAAAGCTGAAAGAGCTCTATGGCTCACATTCTGCACTTGAAGTCGTCCAACTTATGATTAAACTCTTCACTCTTGAACTGCAAAATAATGACCCTCTTGCTCTTGCATCTGAAATAAAATCTATAGTGCATGATATCAAATCCACTAAATTTGAGCTAGATATATCTCTTATTGCTTTTCTCAAGGCACTGTATCCTACATACTCAAATTATCTTGAGTCTTTACAAG